>JBBPBS010001075.1:382966-405837 GCA_037974835.1 Cicer judaicum | reverse complement strand
AGTTAACTGACGTAGATCAAATGTTTAAATATGTTTGGTCTCTATAAATATAACAGTTTTTAGTTTAATATCTGAAAAATATTTATTTGGATTTTATTTCAGCAATATTTAAAAAAATTATTTTTTTTGTCTTTAACGTTAAATGGAAATTACAAAAAAGTGAGTCTACAAATAGAGAAAAACATAGACCAATCGTAGCACTTCAATGAAAATATTAACTTAAATATTAAAATAATTTGTATACTTATTTTTATTTTTTATTTAAATATTATTTCAATTAAATTTATTTAGAATAATTATTTAAATTTGGAATGGTAGGAATTTCAATAGAGGGGGAGAGGTACGTAGAAAAATAGAGATATGTTTAGTTTAAAAGTCAAAGATGATAAAAGAAATTTTAATTGCTTTGTATTTAGCTTAGAGGAAGAAGATATAAATTTTATATGGTTTTTTAGTTATATTGATCATCTCTCTTTCATCTTAAAAGGATGGAAAAACAAAAATTAGAAGCGATTTTACACATTTCTCCTTCCCTTTTATAATTTAAATCAAATACATTTAAAAAAATATATTATCTGCCCTTATATTATTAACTAAATCAAATCTACACATTTTTATGTAATCAATTTTTTATGCAATATATTATATTGTTGTTGATATTATTAACTCTCAATTAATGATTGTCATTTATTTCCATACGATTACTTTAAAGAATGAATTATATCTCTTGATCTTAGGTTCCTTAAATCTTCTTGTAAATGCTCTTTCAATGTGTTAGGTGAATGAAAAAATTCTTGAAATGATGTTTTGAGAGATTGTTGAAAGGTTTTGTTTAAATATCTCAAATCATTTGTAAATTTTTTTAAAACTTGTAACAACTTAGTCTTAGGTTTTATGAGACATGTAACAACTTATTTGCAAATTCATGTTAATCTATCTTAATTTGAGGGTGAAAAATTTACTTTGATTGAGTGAAGGTAGAGTATATATTTTTTTTGAAATTAAAACTGAGATAAAGATGGATTTAAAAATATTAATATTTACCTTACATTTATCTCTGAACTCTATCCTTAATGATATTATTACTATTTTTAAATTATATGTATATATATTTAATATTTTTTAAATATAAAAAAATTATAGCCTCTTTCCTATAAAAAATATAATTTTAATTTTTTTATTTTATTATTATATAACAGTTATAATTTTATTATATAATATATTATAATAATAAGAGAGAAAATAATCAATTAAATAAAAAAATTATTTTTTTAATTGATTGTCTTTGATGATGTGACTATACAATGTTTATAAAAGTTATTGCATTCTCAAAAATAAGATAGTGATGTGACCGTACAATATTTATATAGGTTATTGCATAGTCACCAATAAAATCCCCTAATTTATTACTTTCTGATTCTTTTCTAAATTTCTTCTTCCATAATTTATCTTTCCTAACCTAATTTAAAAACCTTATAACCTAAAGCATGTGTGTGTGAAGTGATTTTCATAACCAAATTTACACTTACTCAAACAATGATGAAAAAGTTATTGGCGTGTGATATAATCAATAACCAAAGACAAGTGTATGTCCTACTCTTCATCAATTTTCTTATTAGTTCATATAAATTTGCTTGTTTTGTTCTTATCATCTCAACTTCAGGTCAAAGCCTTATTTTAATGCATAATATCAAATGAGAAACGAAAATACAACATTTCATTTGAAAGTTGAAAACTTCATTGAAAAACAAGAAAGAGTAAACAAAATGAGTAAACCCAAAGCAGAAATGCACTGAATTACACTACATGTAAACACAAAAAATAAAAAATACAGGATCAAAAATAAACTTAAATCATTAATTTATCTTAAAAGATGAAAAGACAATATTGAATATATTAATATACAATCAACATTATATATATATATATATTTCTTAATATATAAAAAAATAGTACTTATAATTAGTAATATTAATAAATGTATGATTAGAAAAAATTAATAAGTATATCTAATAATTTAAAATAATGCTTATATTTATAAACAACTTTGTTCTTCTAATTGATACATATAATTAGAGACAAAGATAATGAATTACGTGAGACAGTTTTTTTTTTAATTCATTTGAAATAAATAAAATTATAATTTATTTGGCATTGTTATAATTAACTATACTAAATAAGTCTATTTGTAAAAATTTAGTAGAAATAGAACGATCAAAAAATTATTACTTGATTAATAAATTTATTTGTCTTATGTTGATTATTTTAACCTTTACACCAACTACAAAAATTATAAAAACGAGTCTTATAAACAAAATGAAGGAATATTCTATTTAGTACAATATCAATTATGAACGAACTTAACTCTATAAAATATTATGAAACTCAACTTGTTTTAAATGACTATTGACATTTATTGTTTGATTTGCGTTTCTTTATTTAACATGTACAAATTATTGTGATTTTTTTATTAATTAAGTTTAGTACTACTATATTAGTTTTAAAAAATATTTTATTTTTTTCTTTATATTCGTAAAATTAGCCATAATTTTAGCACTATTTACTGTAATTATTTAATCGTGTGAAAATATATGTTACGAAGAAGGGGGACACAAGTGCAACAAGGTAAACGTGTACAGTTGGGGTCATTGGTTTGGAATTTGCATGAGCCTTTGAAATCGATAATCCATAGTTTTACTTTTAAGACAACACAAAGGTTCACAGTCCAACCTGTCCTAACGCATGACCTCGTATGTTGATTTCTCCCCCAATTCTGTCTTCTAGAACCGATGGCCCAGCTTGCTCCAAATACAAATTGACTCGTAGAAATTGTAAAGGCTTTCCTAGAATATTTATTAAAGAATTAAAAAAAGAAAAAGTGAAATATTGTGTGAAAAATATCAAAAATCTAAAATTTAAGACGTTGAACAACTTCTAAGATTATATTTTCACTTTTTAGTATCTTAATATGTGTTTTAAAGATTTTTGTTAACATTTCTATTTACCGATAGATAAATTTATATTTTAGAAATTGTAAAATATAAATCAATTTAGAGGTGTCAAAACTATTTTTTCAATTTGGTTAGGGAGTCTAATAGATTTCAAATTTTATCGGATTGGGTTGAAAAGTCCTATTTAAATATGAAATAGAAAGCACTCTAGGAATCCGACCCGACCTTATATGAGTTGTGGGTTTTCAATTCAGTCTTCAATGTAATTCATTTTAATATTTTATTTATATTTTATAATATTAAATACAAAAAATTTTACTTTATAAATCCTGATTTTTTTAAATAATTTAACATTTTTTGAATATTGTAAAAAGTAAAAATAAGATAATAAATATACTGAAAAATGAAAATTCAATTATAATATTGTTCTAATGCATCTATCTTAAGGTATTTAAGATTACAAGATTAAAATTTAAAAAATATCTCAAATAGTAAAACAAAATCTAAAATAAAGATATGAATATAAAATTGAAGAGATATTTTATACAAGGTAATTATTTCTTGTTTGTCTTCTTAAGGTATGCTTAAAAAAAGCTAGCTAAACGTGTGAGTTGCTACCACAAACAAAAATACGAAAAAATATATATAAACTAAACAAAACCACCAAGATTAAAACAATAGTCTTTAATTTTAATAAATATTTTGTGCAAAAGAGAAAATATGCATATAATGGGCTTTGTAGTCAAAGTAACACATTTTTACTTGTGTCAATTTTAGTTTTTTTTAGCTTTTTTTGTGTCACAAGCTACCCATGACAAGTTGGGCTAGTCCGAGTTTCATGCGGGCTTATTTGGGCAGGGCTAAAAAGCCCTAAAGACCTAAACCCTACATTTTTATCGAGTTTGACCAATAGACACACATAAGCTCATATTTTCTTCTTATCTTCGTGATTTGCTCACTATCTCTATTTTCTTTTTGTTTTTCATCACATTTTGCTTTTGCACCTTTGTTTTCTCCTTTGTGACGATTTAACTTAACCTTTTTTACAGCTTCTAGAAACAAGTAATGGTTGAATTGTATATGATATCAAACAACAATTCTTACTTGAGAAGATAAGCATGACATGCTTTTGTGAGCTCGATTCTCCATTAATGACAATATTGACTATTGAGAATCATAGTCACAAGTTTAATGGATGTGGTTTATTCAAGGTACGCATAAGAAAAGGATGTAATTTTTTTGATTTATTTGATAAAGATATTTCATATAGTGTAAAAAAGGTTATTTTATCGCTTATAAAAAGAATTAATGAATCAAAGAAGAAGGAAAACATATCAAAGAAACGTGATGATGGATTGAAGTTGTGTTTACGAGCATTTTCATTAGTTGTTATCATTGTACTATTTATAATTGAATTTTTAAAGTAAGTTTAAGGGTTAGATTATGTTTAATGGTTTTTAATAATTGTATTGTTGAAGTGCAAGGTTTAGTGTTATATCTACCAATTAGGTTTATGTTTTAAGGGTTAGAGTTTATTGATGTGATGTTTGTTATGTAGTGTGTCTGATGATACAATGTAGTATTCATAGATATCCTAGCTCATCATTGGCTTTTTTCTCTTTTTTTTTTTTCTTAGATCTCTCTAGGGTCATTCATAAGAGGTGACTTATGTATTTACTATTTAAAAGAGGCCGCAATCTAGGTCCATTGAATGGCATGATAATGTAAGAGTAAGTAGACATAAATTGGGATTTCTTATAACCAACAATATCAAAATTAGTATCGTATAATCACAACTAAAATCATATTAATAAACATAAATTTGTAACATAAAACTATAACTAAAATGAAGTAACAAACTTATAAAATGGAAATAGATAATCTTATATTATTGAACTTTGTTATGCCACGTACAAACATTTACACCATAACATGGAATCCCAATGAAGTATGACTTAAAAAAAAAAACACAACTCTTTTGTTGTAAATTTACCATATAAGTATAAGTATAATCGGTAATACTAAAATTAATATTTTATTTTATTATAACCACGTATGCCATTATTCCTGTTTCAAATGTCTTCTTTGTCTTTTTTATAATCTATTTTAAAGTTTTGTTGAGATGTAAATTGATATCTTCGTCAATTACATAACAGCTCATTAAAAAAAGTGTCATACCACATATTATATACCAAAATAGAGGTTGGTGTAAAAATATAAAAATGATGTAAATTAGAGAATAAAAAAGTTCGATTTTAAAATAAAGAAACTTTTTTTTTAGAAAGACAATAAAAATATTAAAAATACAATTAAATCAAATTTTAAAAAACCCATTTCCTTTTTCAAATTAATATTCACTTACCTTAAAATAAAATGAGTGAAATCAACTATATTAATTATCATTAACATAGGTTTCTTGTGCCCTTGGGACTAGTGAGGGAGGAAAGTGGACCAATGGTGGTCATCGTCTACCCCAAAGTTTTAGGAAAATAATTTATAATATATATATATATATATATATATATATATATATATATTGTTTATATTTTACTTTGAATGAACTTTATATCATTTGAAAATTTGTAATTTTTTTACTCAAAATATTGGACCTTAAACAATTAAAAGTCTATTATTAATACTCATTTTAATCAAGTAAAATATAAAACTATTTGTTTATTAATATAATTAACAACATTATCTCATTAATGATTAATGATTTTGACTCGCTTAAACAGCGAACAGCACTAATTTTGGAAAGTTTTTTATTATATTTGCAAGACAATATCAATTTTTGATATATCTTATGAATTCTTAAATTTATTGTATTTATTATGCAATTAAAAATTTATTTTTTATTTATTAAATTATACATTTGAACTTCATCATCCCTAACTTTAATTTCTGCCTACGCCCCTGTTTGGGACATATGATACCATCAGCCTATTATTTAACCCAAAACATTTATTTATAGATATTAGTTAATGTGTATCATAACACTTGTTCAAAACTCAAAAATTATAAGCAAAGTATCTTGCTCTTTTTTCTCCTTTTCCTTTTGATCCATTTTCTTTTTTTTTACTTAATATGGTTGGTTTTATTTTCTATTTTTTTTCCCAAAACTACACATCAGAATCCTTTACCATTATCTTTTATTTAAATAAATGATTTTTACTCATATTTATTCTTTCTTTCGCGTTTTATTTTTGTCGTTTTAGTGTGACGTTTATGTTCATTGTCTTTGTGCGATGTTATTTTAATTCTCATCTTATTATGATGTTTATTTAGTTCAAATTGATAGAATAATTTTAATCTATTGCAGATTCAATTAATGACTTTGGTATCTTTGAAGATATAGCTCCGAAGACATGATTATTACCGACAACACTTTTGTCATATTTGTATATTTTATTATAATTGTAGGTTCTTTGTCATTTAATGTTATTAAGTTAGATACTTTGAGTTTGTTTGTAGATTCATCCTTTTAATTTTAACAATTTTGAATTATATTATTGTTAATTGATGTAGTTTTTATCGAATTGAATGAATATTTTTTTTATATAAAAATTAAGCAAATAAAAAACTAATTATGATATTGCGTTTAACATAAATAAATTTCTAAAAAATTAAATAAGTTTTTAGTCCATATAAATTTCTTACTTAACCCTAAATTTTATCCAAAATATGAGTATTTATTCTTTTTAGTCAAGCTTGAAAGTTATGCATAAGTACATAAATACATTTCTACATTAAAGTTTAATCAAAATAATTAATGAACTCAATTGATCAATAAATTTTAGTTAAGGAGGAATCATCACAACCAAATTTTAACTAGACTTTAAGACTTTACGTACCTCCAACTAAAACTCCAACGTCATAAAAATCAAAAGTCAGTTTTGGATGAATATTCCTTCAAATTTTTAGTATTTCTTTTGGAAAACTTTAATTTTTTTTTTGTTATCTTTTCTTTTTAATGTAAAGTAACCTTCAATATCTAATATAAAAGATTAAATTATAATGAATGGGAAGATGCGAGTAAAATCCAGACAAAATTATACGTTTCACACAATAATTAATCTTAACAGTTGATTTAAAATCTAATAGTTTAAACCACAGAGTCAGTTTCACGTAAATAAAACAATTTCAATAATCAATCTAGATGGAACAATTGAGAGCTGTAATTATCTTCCAGAACACAATCCAATTGCGATACGAGTGTCTTAGTTTACTTTTCATTAACTTTTTAAGTTGAATACTATATTTGAATGGATAAAACATATTACGGTCAACTTAGCATGCTTAGATTTTAATTAATTTAACAAGAAGACACATCAATTGGAATAAATACGTGTAATGTGTTTGATTACCAAAAAAATGTTTTGATTAGGAATGCATCAATATGAGTTTGATTCACGTAAAGTTACGAAGTTTTGGTATTAATGGTTTAAATAAAATATATTATCATATTGAAAATTTATATAAATTATTATTTTAATTTACCATAAATTATTACTTAAACTATTTTGCAATTACCATAAATATTCCTTGCATTACCCCTGTACTTGAAAAACTGCTTTCAATTTTAAGACAGTTTTGTCATTATATGAAATTGGTATCTATCTATGACTTTCTCACCATTTTAGGGGGAAAGTTTTTGGATATAAGACTCACTCAAATAAATATTTTTCCTTCATTTTTAAAAAAGGTTTCAAACAAATAAGCTTGTCAATAAACAAATCATTAATTATTTTAATGTAACTTGAAGTAAAATAAAATAGTTATATGAAAAGTTAAAAATTATTTAAATATTAAAAATTTATGTCAATCCAAAACTAAAATAAAATTATATCAACTTTTATTATACATGTCTCTATAAATTGAACATGTAATGTAACATCTAAAATAATATATAGTTTCTTTTTTTAAATGGAGACTCTAAAAGCTTCTTCTCGCATAATGAGAAAGCCCTCCATAGTAATTAGGGATAGATAAATTATCCAATTAAAAAAAAAAACTAAAATAAGACTGTGGAATGAGAATTTGGGTCTTCTAATATTTAAATATAACATAAGATGATTAGTTGATGATCTGATTATTAAAATGCATTGATTTTTTTTAATATATTTTATAAGTTGTAGATCTCAACTTATTTTAACGGTGAACATTACTGGCTATTGAGGCCAATAGCACATGACTTCCAATTTGTAAAGTTTTAATTTTTTTACTTTTTATAATATAACACAATGAGGTTGAATTTTTTAATGGGTTAAATATATTTTCAAATTCTATAAAATTAAGACATTTTAAGTTTAATTTTTTTAAAAAAAGTTTATTCACTTCTAGTATCCATAGAAACTAAAATTATCATTTTTTATTGAAATTAAAATTTATCTTACTCTTTTTTTAATTATTATAATTGTATTTTTTTATTAAAGCTTAATTTTTAAAATGGAAAAATATATCTTTAAAATATTTAAGATAATTCTAATAGTGAGATAATTAATATAAGCCTCGTATATTAAATTCAAATATGAGATGATATAAATCCGTTGAGTTAGATTATATTAGATCCAGACGAAGCAACCAAATTGATAAATACTCTTAAAAGTGAATATAATTTAATATCATGATGTTTGTAGCACTTTAGGAGGTTGTCATTTGAGTATTTCCCATCACGTATGATTCCAATTTCATTATTCAAATTCCTTTGAAATCTACACCTGACCTTTCCTTTCTATTGTTTGGATAACTCTCACTCCAAATTCAATGATGGGAAGGCTCATAAAGTGTTTTTGGTTTGTATGTTGTTCCATTTTATATTAATATGACAGGAGTTCCATTTTTTTTTTAATTATCGTTTTATTTTTTCTTAAATATTAATATGCATACATTGAAAAAGAATTACCAAAATGTATTTTTTTAGATTAGTATAAAGTTTCATTTCCATGATCGGATCATGTGGAAACATCAACTTTATATTTTAGTATTTAGATACATCTTTTTTAAGTGAGACAAATTTGTATTTCTTCTAAAGAAATTCCTTTTATTTTTAATTTTTTTGCTTGCATCTTTGAATTAGAGGTGAATTTCACATAATCACTGTAATTATAAAAAAATATATATACCATTGCATTTTAACAATTTTTTTTTTGTTGACGAAATCATGGCCAATCCAAATATGTATAAACCCTTATCTAAATTCCCAACCACCTATGGCCCCCAACAGACAAATAAATTGGTGCCGTAACGAAGTGAAATTGAGCACTACCTACTTGGTTGACTTTAGAACTAGAAATAACCGGTAGTTTGATTTTAAATAAATTTATTTAATAAAATTGATTTTATTTTAAAGTGAATTAAATATAAAATAATTTATAATAATATACAATTAGATAAAAAGTAAGTTGAATAGTAAATTTTATTGTAATAATTAAATTTAAACTTTAATATCAAAATCTACAAATTTTAATTTATTAAAAATGTAAAATTAATTAAGGATAACCATAACATAGGCAAAGTCAATTATAGAAAATGCATGAATTGGACTTGGGGGTGAATTTCATTTATTTTTGCTTTCGAAAATCATTTGCAATTTGAAAAGTTAAAAGGAAAGCAGAGAAAGTTGAATGAATGTTAAGGGGAATGTACAGGAGCAAATGATGGGTTCATATGATTTGGGACTCAGATCCCATTCTCTCCTAAAAAGCAAGGGTATTTAGATGTGGCAGATCAACACTTCTTATCGAGGAAGTATAATTGTTACAATGCTATATATTGATATTTTAAATTTTATACATTCGATCCAATCACAATATTATACCAAAATAGATTCTTATTATATTCCTTTGAAATATAATACATTCGATCCAATCACAATGCTATATATGTTTTGTAAATTTTTTTTTTTTTAAAAATTATGGGAAAGATAATCTAAAACAAAAACCACCGTATGAAAATTAATTTTAAAATAGTGATAATAGTTAAAATAGAACAATTTGAATCTTAAGATTATATATCATGGGTGCATGAATTTATTATGAGGTGGGCTACTATGATTGTCAAATAGTATTTGTTTCTTAATAAAATAAATTGTGTATAATATTTAGAATTGTTGGAAAATAATTGGAGTTTAATTAAAATTATTTAGAGAATTTTTTTCACAATAAAATTGTTGTTTTTTAATTATTGTCAAATATTTAATTATCTCATTTTAATTATCATTAAAGATTTAATTCTCTATTTTTTTACAGCAGTTCATGTGAAAATTAAGTTGTTTTAATTAATTTTTTTCAAAACCTATTTTTAGTTTTTTTAGAAATTATATTAAATTTCATTGTTTTCTAGGGTCTAAGATAGTTTAAATACGTTTTTATGGGTTTATGTAATATTTGGATGATGTTTTGGATTATTTTTACACAACGATCCTCTAAAATAAAGTTAATGCCATAATATAAAGTACATAATTTAACATGGAACTATAAGATAATCCAAACATAACAATGACCAAAGTAGTTGCTTAAGAGTTAAGACCTTTAAATTTTGACTAAAAGACTTCAAACAAAAAACATATGTTTTGACCCGTACAACGAACGGAATATAAATTGTGCGTCGGTTTTCTTGCAATGTTTATATCTTATATAAGAAAATTATCTATTAAAAATTAAATTTACTTTTAAAATTTATTAGATGTTAATTTAAAGATAAGTACGAAGCAAAATAAATCAAAATGTTTAATTTTTTTACCGAATGAAGACACATTAATGTAGTTTAGAATTTATTAAAAGTTTTAATGATTGAAAGTATAATATTTTAAATGATGTAAAAATTATGATTGATTAACTGAGTAAAAATATTTATATTCGCATTAGAATTAAAAAAACATAAAATACCAACAATCGATAAAAAAGGATTCATTATGATAATTTACACAACAATAAATATTTACTAGCAGAAGTTGGGTTCAGTGAAAGGAGTTAGATTATCATAATATGATGAACTTGGGTTCGTATTTTCTCAAGATATTTATAATTAGTGTCAGACGCATCTCTTAAGACAAACTCTCAAATTAAAGTTTTGATGAAAATAAATAAAAGTTTCTTAAAAATGTTAATTATGATTCTAAAATGTTACGTTAATTTAAATTGTACTTTTAAGTGAATTAATTTAAAGAAAGAAATCAAGCAAAACAAAGAAATTAGATAAAAACTAAACAGATAAAAAAACAAGAACATTTTGGATAAAACGAAGAATGTTCTCCAAGATCAAGACCGATCAATACAGCCTAAAGATCAATCAATTTCCACTGGTTCAAGAAAGATTATGCCTCTGAATTTCATGCTAATATTATCCGTACTTGGTAAGGCATAAGTAGGATCCATTATAGTCAAAGAAGACATTCGAATCACGAAGATAAAAGTTCATGAAGCAAGCAAGTTAAAATAACTATGAACCTTCTTCAACTTAATTGTCTTCAACTTAATTGTCAAGAAAGCTAATCAATCTTGGTCTATACAAAGTCATCCAGATTGATCAGGAAGTCGTCCAAAATGATCAAACACTGAACCTCAAGATTGATCATCAATTTCTAGAAAGTTCAAAAACTGACAGTCCAGATTGATTATCATACTCCATTTCTCCAGAAGTTCAAAATTGATCTCTATACATCTGTAGAAGTTCATCATCATTTTTCAAACTGTTTTCAATAGAATCGAATCTCCTGATCAAAGATATGGCATCAACAAATTTATAAGAAGCATGAAGGATCATTAAACTAATCAAGAACGATTAAATCAGTCCAGTCAAATAGATTTCAAAAATGTATTCAAAGGCTGAATATTTTTATTCACATCTATTAGTTTGGTAAAAAAACACATAGCACTACCAACAACTCTTTTGACCATCATTAAATGCTCCGAAACGCCTATAAAAGAAAGGCTAATGCTCAGGAAAATATTAAGAAGTTCAAGTGTTATCAAGTCTTACAAACCATTTACATTCATATACTTGAAGTTCTCAATCTCTTAAAGAAATATTCAATTTGGTTTATACATATTACTTTGTTATTATTGTATTGAATCCTTTGTAAAGAATCGACTCTCAAACATGAGTTGAGACATCTCAAATTCTTTCAATATAATCTCATTATTATTATAAAATTCAAACTATAAGAGTTTAGTTTAGTATAGTTTGAAAAGATTGTTAGAAATTATATCAAGGCTGATATGTGAATTGATTAATGCTCTTTCTAGGTAGAAAGAAATAGAGTTGGTAACAGATCAAAGCTGATCTAAATTAGATGTTGTAAAACCAAGAAGATTCTTTGTTTTTAAACACTTAGTGGAAAAACTCACATATGTGAGAATTGGATGTAGCCCAAGTTGGGTGAACTAGTATACATCCTTGTGTGGTATTTTCTCTTTTATCTCCTTATTTATTAATCCTTGTTAATCAGTTGAATTAAAATATAAACTGAATTTTTGTTTTTTTACGCTAACTAAGAATGTTCTCCGTTTTCTGGTAAAAACCAAGAACGTTCTCCGTGTTTTGGTAAAAATCAAGAACGTTCTTCATTTTGTGTTTTTCTAACCAATATCATTCTTGAGTTAAAGTTTTCAGAAATTTTTAAATATGAACATTTATAATTTAAACTCTCTTTTCTTGTAAATCGACATTACTACTTTAGCATCTTGAATATAATTAACTCTGATGGAGGAAACCTATGAACAAAAAAGGACAATAATGAATATTTTATATAAAATATTTGTCTTGTAATATACTTTTTTTTAACAAGCATATCTTATTTATTTTTATTTTAATTGAAGAAGTTAATAATAATATAATAAAAAAAAGTTATCCGAAACTTAAGACATGTCAAAAATAGTCAAGATAAAAAATATAAAGTTTCAAACTAAGACTCAATAAATCACAAGTAGCCAACTAATATGTCTTTATAAATCCATGCGTAAGCATGCTACTGTTGACTAAAATCAAAAGTAAAATTCTTAATTTTAGCTTTGATCGATGATCAAGACAATTTGCATTTTTGTTAACATTGACTAGATCCTCAAATTGTTGAGCATGAGATAAGACACAATTATGTAACACACTTTGAACATTCAACCAAACTATAATTTGTAACCACACATTACAAAAAAAATTAACAATGAAAGAATAAATGTGATAATGGTTCCTCCTTTTCACCTTCACATGTACGCAAGAGATTATGTTAATCTAATATACTATGCTTTTCCAAGTTATTCTTAGATAGAAATTGGTATCCAATAAACAAAAAACAAAAAACAAAGAAAGACAATGAAAGAGGTGTCAATCTATTTCAAATAAAATTATTAGTTTTTGAAGCCATAATGCTAACATCTTCCATCAAATAATGATGCATAACTCTCACAAAATGGTGATCTCCATAAGCATTTTGCCAACTCTATATATCCATGACATTTTCCTTCACAACAAATTTTCTAGCAAAGAAAAACATTCTAGGATCAATTTCGTTTCTCAAACAATTAAATCTCTGCTTCAACTTCACACTTTTCCACTAAAGTGAAATAAATAGTTACAAAAAATAGAGATTTGGATTGTGACCCTTTTAAAATTTAATCATGCACTTCAAATTCCTTTATCAAATATGAAGTTGTATACAAACAAATTGTTATAGAACCTTCCCTTGTAGATAATATTTTTAAATACACTTAGCAATATAATTATACTTTAAATAAAATTACTCAAATGTGTGATAAGTGTGATTAGTGTATATTGAAAGTAAAAGACTAAGTTAGAGATACTCACAAGGAGAAACTATCCTGGTTCACCTTTCCCTGGGCTATGTCTAGTCCTCATGCACTGTGAGATTTTTCACTATCTTACTCATCAAAATGTTCTCAACATTTTACAATTTTCTTTACAGCACAACTAGATCTAATATGACTTTTATTACCAAAGTTTGAACATGCTTACAACCTTAGTCTAAATAGACTTTACACAATCTCACTCTCAACAATCACAAAGGAAAGATGTTGAGAGATTTTATAATATGTGATGTAGTGTTTGAGTTTTTTGCTTATGAAAACTCAAAGACAAATTTGAGAAACAAAAGAATTTGTATTAACCCACTTAGAATGTGTGAGTCATGAATATAAAGTGCAAAGTTGAAGTGTGTATGATAAAAGAAGAGCTTTTATAATATTTTGATCAACAAAAGTTCAATTCAAAAGTTCTAAATATTCAAAGTTCAAACGAACTAATCAATCAAAACAGTAAAAAGTTCCAAATCATCAAAACAAAAAGGTTCTAAATAAACATTTTCTAACGATCATCTTCATCTTCATCTTCAAGACGGGAATTGGAAAGTGAAGTAACACCACTGATCAACAATTCACCTATATTAAAAAATAAAAGTTAAATATTAACATTTAACATGACAAATTTAAATCAAACAATGTAGAGAATAGAATACCTTCATCGTCACACTCTATTTCATTGAGTAAAATAGAATTTTCATTATCCACTTTAGAATTTGAATCACCTATCAATATTAACATAGTACAATATAAACAACAATAATTTAAGATATACAAAATTATTAGCTATTTCAAATATAGTAAAATTTAAATGAATAATTTAAAACAAATACTAGTATTCTCAGCACTCCATAACCAACTTCTAGCACACATCAAGGCTTCTAAAGTAGTCCAATGAAGTCGGCTTCGATGAGGGCTTAAGATATGTCCGCCGGTACTGAATGCAGATTCAGAAGCTACAGTAGAAACAGGAATTGCCAATACATCCTTTGCAATGGTTTGAAGTGTTGGATACTTAACACCATTCAACTTCCACCATAACAAAATATCAAAATAAGGACTTCTTGGCAAAATTCCTCCTCTAAATAAACATCCAACTCTGTTTTGAAAAACGAAGTTCTAGCTTTTTTTCTTCTGACATACAAATCATAGTCTTCTAAACCATCATCCTCAACATTACTAAAGTGGACATCCAACATTTGAGAATCACTACTAGAACTATTATTCATTTTCAATTGATATTCATAAAGCAAATCATAACACAACTATCGAATTGACTTAACTTGGTCATTAACATCATTCCCATACAACTTAACATAATAATATTCAAGAACCTTTATTTTCTACCTAGGATCCAAAACAACAACAACTCCCATTATTTCATGAACCACATTCCAATATTTTTCAAATTTTCCCAACATATTCTCAGCCATTTTTTTTATCAATGCATCAGAGGATTTAATCCACTCATTTATTGCAATTTTGATCATACAAATCTTAGGAAAATATTGATTGGAAGTTGGATAATTAGTGCCAGAGAACACTTCAATGATAGAATTGAACAATTTCAATTTGCCACAAATATCTTTTGCAAATTTCCAATGTAAACTTGTAGGCAAACAAGTGTATTGGGATTCACGTTGTCTTAATCGACTAAATACATCTTCATACAAAATGGCAACATCAAGCATCTTGTAAGTTGAATTCCATCTAGTCGGACAATCTAAAACCAAATTCTTAGTGCATGAGATTCGTAATTGTTTGGCAGTCTCCTCAAACTTTTCCTTCCTTTTAGGTGTTGCAGTCTAATATGCAACACTATCTCGAATCCTCTCCACTCCATCTTTCACAACTTCTAACCCATCTTTTACTATCAAATTAAGTATGTGCGCGCAACAACGCATGTGAAGTAAGGCCCCATCCTTCAACAATGTATTCAATTGCAACTTATCCTTAATTTTTTCAATCATTACATCATTAGTGCTACAATTATCTAAAGTGATAGTGGACAATTTTTTATCAATATTCCAATCCATCAAACATTCAACCAATGCATTACAAAGTCTTTCACTTGTATGAGGGGCAGGAACATAAATAAACCTAATATAAGAAAATTCATATTCAATGACTAATATAAATAATATTCAATCAAACTAGTATTATAAGAAATTATAATTACCTCAAAATTTGACTTTGTAGATCCCAATTTTCATCAATGTAATGAGCAGTGACAGTCATATACCTTTTTTTTTTATTGCTCGCAGTCCGCATGTTAGAAGTGATGGCCACTCTTTGTGGAAGAGTTTCTAACAACTTCAAAATTATGGTTTTCTCAACTCCATACACTATGAATATCTCTTTTTTTATAGTATTTCTACAAGGAACTTGAAATAATGGTTGGAGAGAGGCTGAGTATCTCCTAAAACCAATATGCTCCACTATTGAAAGTGGATATTCATGCAAAATAATTGCATGTGCAAGCTCTTTCCTAGCATTTTCAGCATCATAAATTCCAGTCCCCAACTCCTTTTTACCTTGCAAGACCTTAGCGGTAAGAAATATTTGTGTCCGTTATTATGTCTCATGGTAGACAAACGTGGAGTACATATTTTCATATGTCCGCGCAAGTGTGAGGTCCCGTCTCTTGCTCTCCCACCGAGCAATTTCTTGCAATAATTACATTTAGCTTTTTCTTTTCCATCAACTTTGACCTTTGTAAAATGATCCCATACAATAATTTTAAGTCTATTGTTACGATCTTCGGGTATTTCATCTGTCATATTATCATTTGTCTCATCGTGTGGTGTTTGCACAGTTTCATTTGGTGTAGAAACATTAACTAACGGATTACAACTTTCATTCATAGTTGGTTGATGTGAACTTTCTTCTGAAGTAAGTTGACATGGTAGTGGTTGAGATGACGTGCCTTCAATTTCCATTTATATATTCTGTAAAGTTGGACATAAAATCAAATTAAATTCATAAATAAGTTATACACTCACTCACACACACACACAAATATATTTCTTAAAAAATTTATCATGTAGTCAAATTAAAATTAAATCCATAATTTTCATATAGTCATACACACTATCTAACTAGCAGCATTGGCACATAAAGATTCTAGAGGATGGAGAGAAAACATATAGAGAATCTTGATTGCTACTCTTTTGCTGGTATTAGACAAGTTTTGTTGTCTCATGAGTTGGCTTTCCCATGAAGCTGCAAGTCATTTGCAGGAATTGAAGGATAATCTTATTGCTATCGAACCTTAAAATTATTTGCAAGTCATTTGCTATCGAACCTTAAAATTACCAGGAACAATCCTTTTGTAAAGTGCACTAACCAGTCATGACTTTTTTTTATCTGTAAAATCAAATATTAGATGCATTTAGGACCATAGTGAGGGAAGAAGGATTTAGTGCACTTTATAGAGGGATTGTTCCTGGTCTCTTTCTAGTATGTTGTTGGCTCTTGTTATTTTTTCCGTCAATCTCGACACTTAAAATTATGACTAAACATTATAATATGTGGACTGTGAATTTGAGCTTAAATAAAGATAAAGGTCTTGAAAGGAAAAGGCTAAAAGATCAATCAATAATTAACATTGAGCCAGTTGCAACTAGCCACTACGATCTCTTCAATTCAATCTTACAATTAAACTCATAAACTATCGGAAATCTCACAATATATCCTTCCAATAAATTACTGTTAAGCTGCAATTTGAACTAGTTTATCATGTGATTTTCACAAGGTCACTAAAACATGTTAGCATAATTTTTTTATTGTGATGAATTGGTTATTATATTATATTAATACTATATATAATTATATACACACACATCATTATATGATTTCTAACCATTCATGAAATTTCATCTGTTAAAATTAAACAGTCATGCATCTAGGACCATTATGGGGGAAGAAGGATTTAATGCACTTTATGAAGGGATTAAAGGATAATCTTATTGCTATCGAACCTTAAAATTGAAGTTGCAAGTCATTTGCAGGAAAACGAACCTTAAAATTATAGCGGTGAAGAGAATAAGAGGTGATACACCAAGGATGACGAAGACGGCGCACGGAGAGGAGGGAGGACGGCTGAGACACAAAAAGTGAGGGTGGAGGTTGACGGTGGCAGCAAGCTATAAAAAAGAAGGAAGATTGATAAAATTAGGATTTTGTTACTATTTTAAGAGATATAAGGGTATTTAAGTAATTCAATTTATGTCGGGTGGGTGCGGGTGCGGGGCGGATTTGATGAAACCCGCTCCCGCACCCGCCCGTAACTTTGAAAAACGGGGAAAATCCGCACCCGCACCCATTAAAAACGGTTTTTCCCCGTTAAATGCGGGGCGGATGCGGGGTGAGTTCGGGTTCAAATGCCATGCCTACTTGAGTTGCATAATACTAGAAATAATGTTTTTTGTATTCTCCTTCAATCTTTCTTGTTCATAAATGTCATATTAAATGAAATATTCTTGAGATGACTTCAACATTCAAGTGTATCCTTATTAGTTAGTGAATTGACTTTCATGCATTGAAGGTGTTTGTGTTGACTTTAACATGTGACAATATTCTATGTAATCATTTTCCAACAACCATAATGTTTTTTCATTGTTTTCCAGCAAAAATTAAATTCTCTTCATTTTGCAACAACATTCTCTTCAATGAATGACATAGTAAATGAAGCAATCTTGAAATAATTTATTCTTCAAGTTGGTTCTTGTCATTTTGTTAACTTGATAGGAATATTTTTTTTAGTGTAATGAACATCTTCATCATGAGAACTTTTTTTTTCCATAGTTGAGAATGATTTCCTTTATATAAGAGAATAATATCTTCTTGGTTAGTCATCCTCAAATACAAACTAGATACAAACTATTGTTGAAGCAATGGTTTTCTCAATTTCTCTAAGTGTTTGCACAAACCATGTCTTAACCATTAACTATCTTTGAGATGCTTCAGTATAAACAATAATGTACTTGTAACTCCCCAATTTTTAACACCAAGAATGTATATATATTTAGAGAGTACAATTTTCAACTTATGTTTGACTCGTTTGACTCATGAACTAAATTCAACGAATTAATTATCGAGTCGAGTTTCAAGCTATTTTCAAATTGGTCCATATCATTGTCAACTCTACCTTTTTTGTTTGAAAGAAGTCATTTTTATAACCCTACTCATAATTCTTCTAAAAAAAATCAAAATTTGTTTCCGACTTCGTAAAAAAAATTGAAAATATCTCCTTGCTTCTCATTAGATTTTAAATGTGCAACAAAAAACTTAATTTTAATATTTCCGAGGAAAATATTTTAAGGAAAGTTATCTTTTGTACCACCCCAATTTGTTAAAAATCCAAAACTGTCCTTAAAAATTTCATTCACTGAATGGTAAAAAAAACTTCAAAATCTCACCCTCTCAACCAAATTTCCGGTACGAAACATTTTTCTTTAAATTCCGGTACACAAAAATACATTACAGAAAATTTCATAATTCAAATTTCTGGTAGTTCAATTTAGCTATCGGAAATTTCACCACCAAATTTTCGATAGGTATTTTTAATACCGGAAATTTGTGCCACAAAATTTCTGGTAGTTACATTTACATTATCGGAAATTTGAAATTTCTGGTAGTTATATTTTACTTACCTGAAATTTAAATTTTTTGAAATATCTAGTAGTTATATTTTATTTACCAAAAATTTCAAATTGAAAATTTTCGGTAGTTATTATTCTTAACCAGAAATTTCAAAAATCTGGTATATTAATTTTGTTGTTGTTGAAATAGGGACGGAAGAAACACAATCAATATATATAGATTTAACTAAAGTATTCACAACTGGTCAATTTTTTGAGTCACGAGAAGTAGTCATATCATGGGCAAGAGAGATCGCCCGACAAAATCGAGTAGCAGTTATCATTACTCGATCTGACGTAGAGACCGGAAAGAGAGAAATGAAGTCAAAATTAATTCTTGGTTGTGATAGATGTGGAAAATATAAATCAAATAAAAGTAACATAGGTACTTCAACTAAAAGGTGTGGTTGTCCGTTTAAACTTAGATCGAGATCATTGAAAATGCTGAAGGATGGATTATTAGTTTAATGTGTGAATTTCAAAATCATGAGTTAGTGGCTACTTTTGAGAATAATGCATTTATGGGACACTTAAAAGAAGATAAGAAACATGTTGACGAGCTGAAAAAGTATCACGTTGTACCGAGACACATCTTGTCATCTTTGAGAGATCGGGATAAGCAGAATGTGACTAATATCTATCAAATTTACAGGCAACGAAGCACATACAAGAAGAATTTGAAATTGTTGGTGTAACATCAACTGGATTGACATTTAATGTTGATTTGTTTATATAGATTCTGAACGTCAAGAAAACTTTTGTTGGGCATTGGAGAAGTTAAAAGAGTTGTTTGTTTCAAACACCTCATTTCCTCAGGTGATCGTCACTGACAGAGAACTTGTTTTAATGAATGCAATTGAAGTTGTATTTCCATCTTCAACAAATTTACTTTGTCAACTTCATATTAACAAAAATGTTGGAGTCAAAGGCAAATAATATATATTAAAGAAAGATATGCAGGAACCCATTTTTGAGTTATGGAGGTAAATACGATACCATCATGAAACATCAACGAATGTACCCTGTAAACAACGACAAAGACCATAATTGTGTCATAGAGTTCTCATCGCAATTTTACTCTATAGTATGCAACGTTCCCATATTTTTGTTTTGCAGTCCATCGAAACATCCGTGGCATCGAAGATATAGGCTCATCCATATCCCGTTTTCAAATGTCAGGAAAATGCTCATAAATCCATGTATGTAAATAATATAAAAAAATACAAACAATTAAATAAGCATCTTATCAAATAATTAAAAAAATATTAAATAATTAAAAAAATAAAAATAATAAAATAAACACCTTATCAAATAATTAAATAAACATCTTATCAAATAATTAAATAAGTATAAAAAATATAATAGTACCTAAAATAAAGATAAGTATCCTTCAATCTACTTGGTTGCAAGCAGTGTACCATCTCTAACATAGTCATTTAAATCAACAAGTGCAGATGGTCCCCATGCCAATTTACCACAAGTATCAAGGTCTTGAAAAATAAATAAATATTTTACAGATACAATGGTAAAACTTTTATCAGCTAGAATGGTACACCCTACCAAATGAAGTAGGTATACCCTCGTTGCACAGTCGTATCGCACTTCATGAAGTTGCTTAAAAAATACAACTTTCAACCACTCAAAACTATATGAGGCACCTCTATTGGTCCTAGTTTTAGTTACAACAAGTGCAACTGGTCCTCATGCCCATTTACCACAAGTATCAAGGTCTTGAAAAAGAAATAAATATTTTACAGATACAATGGTAAAACTTTTATTAGCTAGAATGGTACACCATACCAAATGAAGTAGGTATGCCCTCACTGCACAATCATATCGTCCTTCATGAAGTTGCTTAAAAAATACAACTTTCAACCACTCAACTATATGAAGCACCTCTATTGGTCCTAGTTTTAGTTACAGCTTCATCATAATCAACTCCCAATAACTCAACAGCAGCAACAATTGTCAAATCTTCATTCATATTAGCGAGAGGTGTGAAAAACTCTCCATAACATGCGATGCTCAAAATACCCCTAACATCGTCAAGAGTAATAGTCATTTCACAAAATGGCATGTGAAATGAGCTAGTCTCTGCGTGTCATCGCAAAACAAAAGCATATATCATATTACCGTCAATCATGTGCAAACTACATCTTTGTATAGGACGTAATTTAGATATAGTATTTCAATGATCTATCTGAGCTAGTAATACATATCTAATATCAGTGAATTTGTCTTACTTTTTGCCATTTGAAACAACCTTTAAGACGCGTCTATCCTGTTTAATTAAAAATAACACACAATAACTTAGAATCTAAATATGCAATTATTTCATTACAATCAATTTTGTAATAACCTAAAATCAACTTACGTCTATCCTAAAATCAGCTTGTAATAATCTATACTACAAATATATTAAAATATACATATTATGCTATATTATAATAGGTAATAAAATAAATTATTTACTAACATGTCCATTTCATACTTTAACTTTCATATGGTGCTCATAATCCTTAAGGACAAAAATATCGTAAAGACCTCTAGGAAATATAGGTTCTTTAGGCTACTGATGATGCTCGTGTTCAAACAGGTGTTGTTGATCATATCCATCATCAAACATATGATCTTGTTGGTGTTGTTGATCATGTTCTTCGTCAAATGCATGATCATGCTCAACCTCATGTGCCTGCATTTCATCGTTTCTCTTTCTTTTTTTTTTAACTGCAGCTCTCCTATTTGATTGTGTAGAAGGTCGAACTCGATAATGTTCGTCGCTAGGTAGTCAATAGTGTCGGTTCGCGGCGGGATCGCGCCAGAGCGAAGCGGCGAGCGACATGGCCGCGGCGGCGCAGAGTGGAGCGGTGAAAAAAGGGTTCGCGCGCGACTGAACGCGGGTCACGGGTCACGTTTCCTGGTCGTGGGTTTGAAAACCCTAAAAAAAAAATCTAGGCTTTTTTTTCGTCAAAACCAATTGTACCCCTAAATTTTAAAACGTTTTAGGGGTAATTTTGGTATTACTCCCTTTAGATGTTAGATCCAAGCTTTCTCACGTTTTCGTTTCCATCATTCTCATCGTTTCCGTTTCCATCCTTCTCTGCTTCTCATCGTTTCCATCGTTCCTATCCTTCCCATCCTTCTCATGATCGTTGTTGCGTTTGCTCTGTTCCCATCTCAAGGTCGTTGCTGGGTTTGCTCTGTTCCCATCTCAAGTCTCAAGGTTCGTGTTTGATTTGATACTTTTGCTCTCCCATCTTCTCTATTTTTTTTTTCTTTTTTTTTTATTCTGTTTTACTTCTGTTTTTTTTACTTAATACTTTTTTACTTCTGTTTTTTGTTTTTGTTAATTTTTTTTGTTAATTTAATTTACTTCTTTTTTTATTCTGCGAATTTAAATAACTTTTTTTTTGTTAATTTAATTTTTTTTACTTCTGTTTTACTTCTCTTTTTTTTACTTAATACTT
>JBBPBS010001075.1:332523-382497 GCA_037974835.1 Cicer judaicum | reverse complement strand
TTTTTTTTTAATTTACTTCTATTTTTTGTTTTTATTAATTTAATTTAATTCTTTTTACTTCTTTTTTCATTCTGTTAATTTAATTTAATTTGTTTTTGTTAATTTAATTTAATTTAATTCTTTTTTGTTTTTGTTTTTGTTAATTTAATTTACTTTTTTTTGTTTTTTTTCTACTTCATTTCTTTATTTGTTTGTTATGCAAACAACCATGACAACATCATCTGAAACCGCACAATCTGGAATGTTTAAGCCAACCAGAGATAATGTTGACTTAGCATGTCAGTTTAATTGTGTAAAAGACAAGAATAATAGGAAGAAAGTGACATGTGACTTATGTCAAGTTGAAACTAGTGGAGGAATTACTATAGCAAGACAACATCTGTTAGGAATAAGGGGAGACGTAAAAAGTTGCAGAAAAATACCACCAGATTGTAAGCTATTGTTGCAGAAAGATTATGATGAGAAACAATCACTAAAAGATGGAATATTAAATGAGATGGAAGTTCAAATTGATGACGATGTTAATGATGATGTAGCTGAAATAAGGACAAGTGGAAAAAGGGCAATTGAAACCCCTTTATTGACTGCCAAGAAGACAACATGTCCCTTGGATTTAATTTTCATGAAAAAAGCAGAACACAAATTGGGAAAAGACAAAAGACAAACAAGCATAATTGATACTTGTGACAAAGAAGCAAGAGCAAGAACGGTACAATACATTGCTCGTTTTTTTTACACAAACGGAATTGCTTTCAATGTTGCAAGATCAAAAAGCTTCAAGTTGATGTTGGAAGCAGTTGGAAATTACGATCTTCATTTGAAACCTCCAAGCTATCATGAGTTGAGGGTTCCACTCCTTCAAAAAGAGTTGGAATATACAAAGGCTTTGTTGAATGGTCATCAATTGCATCGTGCAAAATATGGATGCTCAATTATGTCCGATGGTTGGATGGACAGAAAGAATAGGACTTTGATAAATTTCTTGGTGAATTCCACAGCAGGAACAATGTTTGTGAAGAGTATTGATGCTTCTGCCTACATGAAGACTGGAATTAAGATATTTGAGCTATTGGACAATTTTGTTGAGGAGATTGGTGAGCAAAATATTATGCAGGTGGTTACTGACAATGGAAGTAATTATGTATTGGTTGGCAAACTACTAACTGCCAAGAGACCACACTTGTTTTGGATTCCGTGTGCTACACATTGTTTAGACCTAATGTTAGAAGATATTGGAAAGATTGCTAAGGTTAAAACGGTTATTCAAAAAGGGATTAGTCTCGTTGGCTTCATTTATAACCACACATTGGCGTTGAACATAATGAGGAAGAACACTGGCAATGTTGAATTGGTAAGACATGGAGTTACAAGGTTTGCTACTACCTTTCTTACTTTGCAAAGATTGCATAAACAAAAAAGCAACCTTAGAAAGATGTTCACTTCAGAAGAATGGTTGAAGTCCAAGGCAGCTAATGATTCTAAGGGAAAGAAGGCAACTCATATTGTACTTTTGACATCATTCTGGAATGATATCATTTACACTCTTAAGGTTATGGGACCTCTTGTACAAGTGTTAAGACTTGTTGATAATGAGAAAAAACCTGCAATGGGATATATATATATATATGCAGCAATGATCAAGGCCAAGGAGGATATTCAAAAAGCTTTCAATGAACAAGCAAGCAAGTACATAGATGTATTTGCAATCATTGATGAAAGGTGGAAATGTCAACTTCATCATCCATTGCATGCTGCAGGCTACTACCTAAATCCGAAGTATTTTTATAGCAAACCAAAAATTGAGAATGATCCCATATTGGTGGGAGGTCTTCACTTATGCATCGAAACACTTAGTGAAAGTCATCAAATGAGTGACATGACTACAGCACAATTTTCAGAATATAAGATTGCTAATGGTCTCTTGGATTGGGTGGAGCGATAAGACAAAAGGCAACATTAGCTCCCGGTAATTGGATTGGAACTTCATTTATTTTCTTGTTAAAATTTTTAGCACACAACAATTTGTATAAAATGAAAATGATTGTTTCATTGCAGCTGAGTGGTGGAAGACTTATGGAGCACAAACTCCACTTTTGCAATTATTGGCCATTAAAGTGTTGAGTTTGACATGCAGTTCTTCAGGATGTGAGCGTAATTAGAGTACTTTTGAGCATGTAAGTTAATACTTAATACTTGTTATTAAGTTATAGACTATTCTACTATGTAGGTTCATATTAATTTAGTAAACTAACATCTTAAATTATGATACTTAGATTCATTCCAAGAAGAGAAGTAGACTTGAGCATAAGAGGTTGGAAGACTTGGTTTTCGTTAAGTATAACCAAGCTTTGAAAGAGCGATATGATTGTCGTGATGTGATTGATCCAATCGTCTTGAATGATGATGATGATTATATCAATGAATTTGTAGTGGGAGAATTGGGGGAAGATGGTGAACCTGTTGAAGTATTAGTTTATGATAATGATAATCTAACTTGGACTGATGTTGCCAATGCAAGTGGGGCTAATGAGCCGGTGGTCTACACTAGGCGGGCAGCAAAAGAAAAGGCAGGTGCAAGTGCATCTAGGGCAATAGCACAAGAAGCAATATCAAAGAAAGTGGTGGTAGAAGAAGATGTTGAAGAAGTTGAACCTATTTATGTTGAAGATGATGAGGATGAGGAGGAGGAGGAGAAGGAAGAATATATTGAAGTTGATGGGGAAGAGGAGGAGGAAGAAGACTATGTTGAAGATGATGATGATTTTTTATTCCTATAACATGCATTTTAGTTTTAATATTTTGTTAATTTTATTACTCTACTATGTTGAAGAACATGATGATATTTGGTATCTAAATCTATATTTTGATTAAGACCATTTGGTATCTAAATGTATGTTTTGATTTAGATTGTGAGTTTGAGACATTGTTTAATTATGCATGTTTATATAGTATTATTCATGTTGAGGTCATCCCGGTATCCTGCAACCCGTTATCCCGCTATCCCGGTTTCCGGGGTTGGCCGCGATGCACCGCTATCTGGGATTAACTACCTAGGTTCGCCGTCTATTTTTGCTCCTGTGGTCCTCACTAAAAAATTAGAATTGAAAAAAATGTTAAAAATTATGTAAAAAAATACAAAACTATTATGAAAATTTCAATGGAGAATGAAATTTTCGATAAACATCTCGGAAATTTCAAATTTCTAGTAGTTAAAATACAATATCAGAAATTTCATTTTTTAAATTTCTGGGTGGTACTTCCGGAAATTTTAAAAATGAAATTTTTGGTATTGAATTATAATTACCGAAAATTTCATTCTTTGTGAAATTTCCAATAAAAAAAAAAACTTCATGACTCACAATTTTGAAAATCACAAGTTGTGGAGGTATGAGGGTATTTTTTTGTTTTTACAATTTTCTAAAGAGTATTTTAAACAATTCAAACGAATTTTTTTTAAATGAGGATATAGGATTAATTGGAGAGGTAGAAGACAACTTTCATATTTAAGAGGGTTTCAAATTTTGTGTTCCCTGAAATTTTATGTTTTAAAAAAAAAAATAGGTATAAAGGCCACATGCCCTTTTGTAAAAAATGGCCATATGCACATTCCCACTTTGGGCTTCCCACTAAATTTTCTTCAACCCGTAAAAACTTAAACATACATTGACAAAATAATATTTAACTACCTTTTTATTTAAATATGCTATTATATATTCGGAAGGATAAGAATTAAATGCTATTATTTTTCCATTTTTTTGTTTATTTATTGACATTAATATTCTTTCTCATTTATTGTTTATTTTTTAATGTTATTCAATTATTTTTTTTAATAAATTAAATTGAGTATTAATAAAATTATCCAACCCACAAATATTTTCTACAAAAATTTTGATTTTCCTATTTCAAAGTGAGAACACTGCCTCCGTTGTCAAACTAAATAATTAAAAAACAATTTTTTCTCTTATTTAGTTTAAATAATCATTTATTTATTTATTATTCTTATTTTATAGTTCCAGACAATTTTTTTATACTTAAAATAATTATGATATTTCTATAATTAGTTATAGACAAGAGTTGAATTGAAGGTGTAGAGTGCTAATACAATAAATTCAATTTGTTTGTAACTACGCTGACGTAGACACTTGACAAACCCGCTATAAATTATTAAAATCAAACTTCATATAATTAATTATATGAAACTATTATTATCATTTTTATATTATATTTAATTATTTATATTACCCCTTTTGCTTTTATTTATATTTAATGCTTTTGTTGCTATTATTGTAAATATTTTTTCACAATAACAATTGCATAAATTCACACATCCTGACCTTGCTATTATTGAATCACTAGTGTTTTTAGACTTTTTGTTTGGGGTATACCGTATAGTGCTTCATAGAAGGAGGGAGTAGTTATAAATTTTGCCTAACTCATATATACTACCTTGGAAGGGAATTATCATGCAATCTTCATGCTTCAACAAGTGATCTGCAAAACCTAGTAGTCTGCATATGTTTTAGTTCTGTTGTCTATCATCATGTGTTGATTGGTTTTATTCTGAGGCCTCAATCTGAAGAGTAGGGGCAACATAGTTGTGCTCGTTGTTGCAAACCTTTATATGGCAGAAGCTGCGGTTTTGTAGCTTAATTCTTATTTCTGCTTTTGTTTATTATTACCTGCAGAAGTTGGTGGCCTCAATTTTATAGCTGCTGCATTACTTGATTTTTGGCCTGTTACAGTGGTGAAGGCCCTGAAGGATCACATGTGTTTTTTTTTTGCTTTGTCCAATAAAAGAAATAAACTATACACTAATGTTTTCTGATCCAATTTCTCAAAGTTAGCAACTTAGTATGGAGTATAAAATGAATATTATGAACCATTAATTAATAAATAAAAAATGAATGTTATATGTTATATGTATATAAATCCTTGCAAAATGCTATAGTATCAATTCCTACTCAAAAACAAAAATCAAATACAGTAATTAATATCAAATTATCAACTTGAACACAAAGCAAAGAAGATATTCAAAAAATATTTATACCAGAAATGATACATCTGCAACTATGTTAAATCCTAAACACTACATTACACTCAAATCTCTCTCCTATATGCAACTATACATCAATATTCATTACTCCAAATTCACAAAAAGTGTGCCATCTCAATATTCATCACTCCAAATTCACTTGAACACCTCCACTTCAATTTCACACTCTTTCATACACATTACATTATTATATACCAACCAAAACAGCAAAAAAAGAAAAGGAATTAAACATCACAATCTATCATTGTAACAGCATAATGAATCCTTTTCTTCCATCAATGACACCTAGAACGACAAAACTCTTTATCTTTCCCCTCAAAAGAAACATTCTTGCAATGTTGAACAGCAAACACCAAATCATGATCCCTAAAACCAATAAGAAACTGAGCCAATCCTTCAAGAAACAAAGCAGCTTGATAAACAGTAGCAGCACTAATAATATCAACAAGAACACTTCTCCTTAATCTATTAGCATAAATTAAAACACTAACAAACTCTTCCAAATAAACATCCACATCACCGCCCAAAACAATTTTCCCTTTATTATCTCCACGTTCTCTACACTTAAACCAATCACCAACAACACGTTCAACGAAAACACCCTCCGCACGTGCGAGTCTTTCGGTAAGCGTGGGAACTATCGATTTCAAACCGCATTCTATTTGTTCCATGCGTGTTATTAGCGTCTCTGATGGGTTTCTCCACGCCATCGCAATTTGCCACGGACGATTATCCGAAGAAACTGAAACCGACGAAGATGATATATTTATTTCATTGTCGGGTTCTGTTTCTTCGTCGAGGAAAGAACGGGCGAGGTTTGTGAAGAGGAAAGGATGCAGGTCGGAAATCCAGAGGAGAGGTTTTTCTAAGGAGGTACGCCAGTCTTGGTGGAGGAGTTGGGAGGGGTTGGAGGTGGCGGCGGAGTCGAGAGTGTGATAGTAAGATTGGAAGTGTTGGTGGATTAACTCAACGTGAGTTGAGAGGAGGGTTAGGGAGTCGGCGGAGATTGAACGGCGGAGGAGTGGGAGGAGGTTGTTTTTGAGTGTGTTGAACCATTCTGTATAGTATTCTTTGAATGGACGTGTTGTTGTTGATGATGATGATGGGTGTTTCTGTCTGTTGAATACTGATTTCAACATTTTTTTGTGATTTTCTTGGAGGTTGAATCTTGATTTGAAGAATGGAGTGAAGAAAATTAAACTAGTTATTTTTAGTTTAAATTCGTAAAACTCAAATTAATCCAATAGAGTCTATATCCAATTTTCAGAAATGGTAGAAATGAGCTTTGTGCTGAATTGATTTATTCAAATAAAACTATAATAACAGAAAAAATTGACAGAAGTTATACTAAAGTTGGTTATAACAGAAGTTATACTAAACTAACTAACTATAACAGAAAAGATTGACTATGGTTAAAATAATTCTAGCATTCCGATTTTAAATTCTATAATAAAGTTGTTCGCACAAAAACTATAATAACAGAAACAGCGCATAAAAACACAAAAGCACAACGCAAGAGATGTAGAACGTGAGAAGCAGGATGCGAGAAGAACTTAGAATCTGAGCGGGGAGCAAAAACGCGTAACAATGAGATGGAAGAGAAAGTGAGAAACTACTAAATTCAAGGAAACAGTGAAATCAATTATGTTTTGAGCATTTTTTTAAATTTTCCAACAAACTCAGCAATTCTCTATAGACTCACGGTTCTATCCGATTAAGTTCGAGTCTCACGTGTCTATCAAAATAACGATTCTATAAGCAAGTCAATTCGTTTTGGAGAGGTGAACTTGTAAACTCTTGAGTTAGACAACCATGTCTACAACCACATGGTTAAGCGACTCAATTATTTGTGAATTGAATCACACTATGTTGCTAGTTAACACTAATGACTAATGGGTTAAGATCTAATCACCTAACTGGAGAGTATATATAGAAATTACTCCTAATTTGGAAGACAAAAAAAAAAGAAAAAAAGAAAAGGATTACGGATTTGTAATGTACAGCATGTGGATTTGTATTGTACACCATGTGGAAGAAAGAGTTATTATTTAGGGATAATTTATTTTATGAAAATATTTTTTTTATTTTATGTGTTTATTTTATAATGAGAGATTTTTGAAGTAAATTATTACTATTATATAAATAAGATAATATTAATTAATAAACATAAATAATGAGAATAATATTTTTAATATTTTATTATTTATAAAAATATAAACAATTATTTATTTTAAAAATTTCTTACTTCTTTATTAACGAGTAAAAGTAATTCATAATTTAAAAAATAAAAACAAAAAATATATTTACAAAATAAACGCTAAAGTCCAATTTCAACTAACCTACGACCCATCATTGCTAAATTGGGTACACGGACTATCAACAATTAATTCGAAAAATTAGGGACTGGCTTAAGTATGAAGAGGTAAATATGTGTTATTATTGTTTTTTAAATGTACTTCACAATTACAAATCACCCGGTTTAATATTTAGAACAAAATCAGGAATGCAAAATGATAAAAGATATTTTAAAGGATCTAGATCACAATTCTATAGCTACACACAGTTACATTATTTTGTTTGTTTGATCCGAACAATTGGTTCAAATTTTAAGATTGAAATTTTTATTTAAAAAAAATTAAAATTGATTTAATATCTAGATCGACCGATCTTAATCGAACGATTAAGATGCATGTAACTATATAATGTCCCACTGCATCTAATTCAAATTCATTTTAATGAGAGTGGAAGGACTAGCAGACCAGTGGAGGAGAGCTAGAGAGATATCTGACATGAGTTGGATAAGGAGGAGACTAACTTTTTTGGGAAAGAGACTTGATGGGGAGCAGGAGCCTAAACTATTTCAATACTTTCAAGCTCATTTTGAAGATGATGGTCGTGAGTCTTATTAGATGATGTTGCTTAAATATTATTTTTCTTACAAGTTTCTATTTTAATTTTGCTATGGAACAAATTATAGAGTTTGATTCTTAAATCTTAATTCGATTGACAAATGTTCATAATATTATGTTAAACGTTTTATTTAAGATATAAATTCGAAACATCACAATTGTGTGAATTAATTATAATAGAATTTATTATTTTTTTAAAATAAAATAAAAAATTATTGAGTTTGATTTTGTCTATGTCATATCCGTAACGAATACTTGATTTTTTTGCACATAGTTTAATTTGAAATATACTGTGTGTTCTTTAAACTTACTTTGTAGGATTTTTCTTTTAAATAATTTATTTTTAAATTATCAATATACTGCTTTTTTTAAAAATATATACCAAACCATCTTACTTTTGAAAAAAGTGGAAAATCTTTATTTGCAAAGAAAATTTCTTAAAGGACATCTCATTTTACAATGACAATTTCATGATGTTTTTTAATTTATAGAAGTCACCTTTTGAAAAAGAAATTTATACTACCCAATTTTTATTTGTTTTTTTTAACCATTAAACGAAACTATAATAATATAATTCATTAAAATTGATAAAAAAAAAACATTTTTTTTTACATAATTTGACTAGAGTTGTTTGTAAAATTTAGACAATATTTTCAAGTATGACTAGTTAATTAATATAGTTCGCATTATCTTAACACTTTTTATATAACGTCTATTTTAGTTCTAATACGGTACTATTTAGACGATATTTTTTAATTCTCTGCATTTGAAGATTGTGATATATTGTTTCACCTTCATATAGGTCAATATTCTTCACTAGGTATAGATGAAAATTCTTCTTTATAGATTTTAAATACATTAACTTTATACATGTCAGAAGAATGAACTAAATAGTTTTAACGAACGTAAGAACATGTAAATATGATATGTGAACAACATACATGTATAGTATGAAATTTTCCATAGTTACACAATTTTCTTTGAAAGTTGACTTCGAAATGACCAATTGGCCGCACCTCTCATGAGTTTACTATTTCATGCACCATGAAACTATAACAATCTCGGTCGAATCACATGACTTGATAAGTTTTAGACTTGCCAACTTCATATTTAATCTTGTCCATGCAATTATCTATGTATACGTGGCCATAAACTAATGATGTATGATGTTGTTGTTCCCTTTTCGGTTTAGTTTTGTAAAAATTCCAAACAACTTGTTTTTGTATAGAACCAATTGGTCGACCCTTGTGTCAATTTACTCCCAACCTCCACCACAATTTATCTGACAATTTTCCAAGAATCAATGACCAACACAACACACAAAAATCAACATTATGTACCAACGTCGGGAGAAATTTTAATTTCAACAACAACAAAACAATTGTTGACTATCCTTCGCATCAAGCGAAGAAGAACTATTGTATAATATCTTCAATACTCATTACAATACAACTCAATAAGTTACCCAATACTTAATAACATGTATGAATAAAGCTTCCAAGTTTTGAGAATGCATATACTTCATTGAATCAAATATCCAACTTGTCTCAAGATGAAACTAATTCTTTCGCAACACTTCTTCCTCGACATCCTCAATAACAAGAAAATGAGAAGAACAAACTCGTGATATATCAAAATATCGTCAAAATTTCATATGTGTGAAAAAACTTTGGCGATGTAGTTTTTATCAATTTTAATAAATTATATTATATTATTTTTTTTTTATGATTAACTGTTGATAAAAAAAAAGTAACAAAAAATAGGTCGTATTAATTTTAATAAATTATATTATGATAATATTTTTCTGGTTAATGGTTTATAAAATAAAACTAGATAGTATAAAGTTGTTTTTCAAAAGACAATTTCTCTTTTTCCTCTAAAATAGGGTAATTTGAAATATATTTTTCAAAAGAAAGTTTATTGATATTTTTTTAAAAGGTTGTTTATAAAAAAAAATCCTACTCTGTAATCTCCGAATATTCATTTTGGTGGTTATTTTTTAATAGAATATATTTTTTCTTCTTTTTTTCACATTAATCCACAATTAAAATAGAAAAAAAATAGGTGATCACCATATATAAAATATCATTAATTCTACTCAAAATCATCACATAAAAAATACAATTAAATTTTTTTATCAAACTATTTGAATCTTATTAATAAATTTTATATAATCATAATAATTCTTTACTTGATATCATATATGATCTTCTTTCTTAACATAATTAAAAGTTTATTCTAACAAAAAAAATTAAAAACTTTAAACTATAGAAACTAAATTAAAATTTGATGAAACCATAAAAATTAATCTAATAATTTAATATTAATTTATCAACATTTAAAATCAAAACTATATTTCATAATATAAATTCTACACATTTTTTTCTTTTCAAAATACACTTCTTGTTCCTATAACAATTTATTTTAAAAAATACGTACACTCCTTCTCGTCTTTCAGGGAAGGGCATTTCTGAAATTACACCCTCGTAATCTTCGTCCGTTCATCAGTGTCCGACGTGGCTCCCAACCTTTCTTCTCTCGTTCCCTCGCAAAAACCCTAAACCAGAAACGATTTCAATCGTAAAAATTCAATCTCGCATTTCAACATTCCGCATTATCAAACTTCAAAGTTCGCAACAGTTTCAATCGTAAAAATTCAATCTCGCATTTCAACATTCCGCATTATCAAACTTCAAACTTCGCAACAGTTTCAATCGAGTTTCCAATATGACCGCGTCGAAGAAAAACCATAAAGAGAAGCCAATTCGCCGCAAGTAAGTTCAATCCAATCTCATATTTTTTCTTTCGCAACCATAGTTTATGATGATGGACGGGTAGGTGCAAATAGTAAAGTGTATGATAGTGGAAGTTGTTATTGTACAGGGAAGAGAAACCGGAAGAACCTGAATTGCCAAAATACAGAGATCGAGCTAAAGAACGTAGGGAAGATCAAAATCCTGATTATGAACAAACTGAACTTGGATTTCATGCTGTTGCTCCTCCTGGCACCGTTGATATTAGGTAAAGTTTCCACCACTTTATTTATCATTCATCCATTTTTTTTTAATCAAAGCATACACCACTATGTCCCATAAGTGCAGTTCAGATTGTAAAAGATTGCGAGACGTTTGTTATAGTTGTATTAGGCGGGAACGGGGGATCCTGCCATACTCTACTACTCTGCACTTAGTATGTGTGAATTTCCCGCCGGACTCTTCAGAAAAATAAACATGAAACACAATAAAGAGTTTTTTGTTTTTGCATACCCTACATCAGTGGTTGGTTTTCTCTAATGTTGGTAATGTTTTATAGGGCATCTGATGCACACAAGTTGTCTATTGAGAAGAGCAAGTATCTTGGAGGTTTGTACTGTACTATTATTTTGTTCTACAATGAGTAATAGTGGTCTTGGTTGTGGAGGCAAAATTAATCTAGAAGTTTGTTTTCTTCCCTTGTTGGTTAACTATTAAGGTTTTAGCAATGCTCTCAATTGCGGATTGCAGAGAATAGTGGTTTGTGTAAATTTTGCTACACAACTAGTGCTTAAATAGCCATTATTTGGCAACATTTTGCACTAAAAACGTATCATAGAACAATAATGATTTGTTTAAATTCCGTCACCCTATAGTGTTATAACTTCTATTTTACAACAGTGGGTTTTAAGTCTCTTTTTCATGTGCGTAAAAAATGTTAATTACTATAAAAAGATTTGTTTTTGGGAGGGTTTATTACTTTGATACATTTGAAACCGGAACATAAGATGTAATTGAAATAAGATTCAATTATCGTTGTCATCTCAAACACGACAACAATTCTACAACAAAAGACAAAGTCTTTTCTTACTAGATGGGGTTGACTACATATAGAGCAAAGCTGTAACTCTCTACCATAAGTCATATTTAATAACAGATTGTTTAACTCTAATACTCCCTTATTTGTTTTTTCTGTTTTTTCAGTCTCTTTATATCCCTAGTTATTGCCTTATTGGACTATCTTCTATTTTCTCTAGTCTCCTTGTTGACACATCTATTGGTGTCTCTCTCCATAAATATTCAAACCATCTTGCACAAGCGAGTATCTACCATCTTTAATACAATGGGAGCTACCCCTTCTTTTTCTCTATTGTTTTTATTCCTTCTCTTATCTTCCTTTGCGTGACAACTTATCCATCGTAGCACTCTTATTTGTGCAACACTGAGCTTACTTTTTCACAGGCTCTTTACTACCCAACATTTAGTCCCATACAATATTGCAAGTCTTGTATGTGTGTGATAAAATGTCATCTAAGTTCTTAGTTGTACTTTTCTGTCACAAATTACCCCTAAAAAGCGTTTTTTCATTTCATCTACTCTGGTTGGATGTTGTGATTGATGTCTTTTATTTCTTCATTATTTTGTTAATTTGACCCAATATACTTAGAATACGAGACTTGCAAAATAGTACATTTGCCAATTTTCACCTCGAAACTAACAAGTGTTGTCCCGTTATAAACTATCAATGATTTGTTCCATAAAGACTCAACAAAGTTTTACTTTGGTTGTTAATTGCCTAACACAGCCCTCCTTGTTTTTGGGATGGGGATTTGAGACTTGCCAAGTGATTAAATTTTGACATGCTTTTGATTGTGGAATCAATGTGTATAATAATCTTTGCTTTAACAAAAATTTAAGTCCTAATTGAGTTGCTTATGCTAATAACTTAGCATGTTAACTTTGATTTTATGGTTCAGGTGATGTGGAGCATACACATTTGGTTAAAGGTTTGGATTATGCTTTGCTGAACAAAGTAAGGAGTGAGATTGATAAGAAGCCTGATGCTGGGGACGGGAAATCCAGGTGACTGAGTCTGAATTGTCAGTAGTAGTAGTTATTGGTAGTACTTCTATGGATTAGGGTTCTTTAAAATTTGTCTTTAATATAAATGTTTTGCTATCTTCTCGTGTTTTTCTGACAGAGTGCCCAAGGAAGACCAACAAGTGTCAATTCGTACGGCAACTGCCAAGGTTCTTTTGCAGATTTGTATAGAATAGGAACTAGAGAATAGTTTTGCAATTTAAGTTTTGAGATTGAAGCTGCTAGTTTATGAATTATTGTCTCCTGTTGGTATTGATGCTTTTAATCTCTGTTTCAGTCAGTTTATCAGTGGATAGTCAAGCCACAGACCATTATCAAGACAAATGAGATGTTCCTTCCTGGTCGAATGACACTTATCTATAATATGGTGAGAATTTCCATTTTGCTGACAAGGTTCTGGTGTTTTACTGGAGTATATGATGGCTATTTCTCATTTTGTCATTCTATTTGCTTTTACTCTTATGCTATCACAGTATTGGTGTGTATAGTACATCAGCATGTTGTGTGTATACTTGTGTTCCAAGATACAAACATTTAGCAGTCTGCAATGTACAGATGTCCTCAAATTCTCTTATTTTGTGCATGTTTATGTGTGTATAAAAGTAATCTTATAATTATGTGATAAATGAAAGGGGTGATTCTTGACTGTAGTTTATATGGATAGATAAGGCTCTAGATTAAACCATCAAGTTATGTAACTTAATTGAAAAAGTCATATGATGATTACATGACTTGATATTTTAATAAGTGGCTAGGGGCATGGTTTATAAACACATTTTCATGCCATATTTCATGTAATGTGAAAATCTGAACACACTCTCCTCTCTTCTCTGCCCTTCGCTGTTGTGCGATTTCCGCACTCCTGGTGCCCACTCCCCTGCAAACTTCGTTACCCAGTTCTCTGTGTGATCAGATCTCTTATTCTCCACTGTTTTTTCTCTCCTCTAGACTTTGGTGTAGCAGTCTTACTTGCAACACCGCAAAAGCATTTTTGGGGGCCTTCCTCTTTGATACACTATCCGTTGTTGACTAAATAGAGTAAAATACTTTGGTTATAAATGTTTTACGATTCGATTTTAAAGATATTTGAATTTTTTTTAATCGAGTTCTAATGATAATTTGTTATTTAACATTTTTTATATTGTAGTTGAAATGAGGGTAATGGGTATAAGTACTTAGGTTCCCAACGAGTACATATATGGTATTGAAGTTGCTATCCACGAGGATATGGGTATGGGTACTTTTTTCAATTGTGGGTAAGAGGAAGTGTACTATAGTGCCCTACCTAACACAGTACCTTGACATTATAGTACTCTAAGTTATGAAGGGAAAGATCATTTGAGAAGTTCAGTATAAAACTAATGTCTTTCTTCTATTTTTTTTTTTTTTAAAAAATTATCTGAAAGGAACTTTCTGACATAGTTTCTCATGTTTAATCTTGTAGGAGGGTGGATACCATCATGATATTCCAACTACTTTGCACCGTAGTAAAGCTGACTGTCCAGTACCCGAGGTTTGTGATCATGCATTTACCTTTGATGTTTGAGAATTTGTCCATACTTACATTGCCTGATAGATATACTTTGCTTTTATTTGGGACAGGAAATGGTTACAGTTAATGTTGATGGATCTGTTCTAGATCGAATTGCTAAAATTATGTCATACCTTCGCCTTGGTTCTTCTGGGAAGGTCCTAAAGAAGAAGAAAAAGGAAAAAGATATGAAAGGTGCTGTTCATATTATCTTCTAGATGCATGTTACTATTAATTCATATATAGTTTTCAACTTTTCATAAGAAAAGATGTTGCTGTTAGGTGCATTATTGTTATTTTATGTATGTAAAAAATCATGATGGTATATTTTGTCGGTATTGTTTAGTATTTGATTTTGATACCTATTTTGCATTTTCTGCATTTGGTTTTTATGTACCTTAAAATTTAATCTTCTGGTTTCAGTATTTTTTGTTTTATTTATTTTTTAAACTATCCATAATTTTGAGATGTTGAATTTTTGTTATGTCAATGATTATATTATATTATGTATATATAGGTTGTATATAGTTTTCTTAATATTAGGCAAACACTTGCGAGTTGAGTCTACATAGACTCCACAAGTTTATCTAGACTTTCTAGTTTGACAACTTTGCTTATATCCATTTTATTTTTTTGAAGAATAGGAATCAATAGTTAATAAGTTTCTTGCATTCTCTTATTACCCAGGGAAGATTTTGGCCGCCTTTAATGGATATGACAAAGAGGATAATCTGGCAAAGTTTGAAGGTGTAGGGTCAAAGAATCAAACAGAAAGAGAACCTATCCTGCCACCTCCACCTCCCTTAAAGAAAAATCCTATTATTTCAAGAGAGAACCAAGGTCCTGCTGTTGCTAGAACAGACGACGATGACATTTTTGTCGGTGAAGGTGTTAACTATGAGATACCTGGTAAAGACTTGAGCCAAAGTCCTGTCTCCGAGGACATGGAAGAATCTCCTAGAAACAAAGAAAAACCTCAATATTTCGCTGAACCTACTTATGGTCCTATCCCACCTACTATGATGGCTCAAGGGTGGCAAGAAACGGTAAGTCTGTGTGTTAAAATTTTGAATTTGTTGGTGTACATTTGCAACATGATTGGAAAAGTTCCCCTACTTCTGTTACTCTCTGAAATATAACATGTTTATGCTGATGGTACGGACATCATAGTATGGATGGATACCCTTAATTTCTATTTTTCTTCATTGTAAATTTCTAATCATCTTCAGCACCTACTCATTCATTATCATGCATTTGGAACATCTATATATTTTGTTCTCATATGAGATTTTATTTTTCTCATGTTCTTCACACACAGGGCCTCTTTGTAGGCATTGTCATCATTCAAGTATTTTTTTCAAAACTGTTTCCATGTGACTACCTCCCCCATTTTCAAATCTATTGTTCAGTTCAAAATTTCTCTTCGACACTATTATCACTGTTGTGAACTTCACCCATGTTATCATCCCTACCTTCATTAGATTACTTACTATCTTTAACACAGATCCCTTCATAATTCAAGAAGAAAAAGCCAATTTTTTGTTGAAAAGTCAAAATAAATTATTTATACCATTTGTGCTTCTCTCTTTTTCATAAGACTTATTCATTCTTTGTGAATTTTGTTTGATGGTGTATTGTGTTCTGATCTTATTTCGTTTCACCGTCTGGTCTCAGAATGGATATGATGTAATGCAAACACAAGCCATGGTTGGTGGCTACCAAGGGGAATGGCAGGAGTACCAGTATGCTGAACAACTGGCCTACCCTGATCAATATCTTCAGCAAAATATGCAGGCTTATGATGTCCAAGAAGATTTAAATATGCCACAAGATCCACGTTTTATGACTCAAGAAGAGAAGGATCGAGGTTTAGGATCAGTGTTCAAGCGAGATGACCAGAGACTTCAACAGCTGAGGGAGAAAGATGCTCGTGAGAAAGATCCTAACTTCATCTCGGAGAGTTACTCTGAATGTTATCCTGGGTATCAAGAATATAACCGTGAGGTAGTGGACAGCGATGATGAAGCCGACTTGTCCAAAATGGACATGGGAGGAAGGGTATGTAACATTTTGCTTCACTCATGAGGAAATTTACTGCATTTCTTTTTATTTAGTTAAAGTGGTGTACAAATATATCGTCATTATTTCAGTAAACTAATTTATATAAAATAAATTAAAAACTAATGACATTATACATTGATGCTTGCATTTTTCTCAAAATATCTATTTGAGAAAAAGTAATTTTGACAAACTTGCTTATAACCAAATGATGTGTTGAAAAATCCAATATTGAAATGTGCACTCGACAGGCAAAGGGCCGTCTTCATAGATGGGACTTTGAAACTGAAGAGGAATGGGCCACTTACAATGAGCAGAAGGAAGCAATGCCGAAAGCTGCATTCCAGTTTGGTGTGAAGATGCAAGATGGTCGAAAAACCCGAAAGCAAAACAAGGACCAGAAGCTCAACAATGATTTGCACAAAATCAACAAGATACTTGCAAGAAAGAAGACGGATAAGGATGGGAATGGCGAGGCTGGCCATTATGAGGATGAGCCAACCCCTGGAAAGAAGCTTCGAGTATGAGTCCTATTCACCAGGCTGTAATGTAAAATTTTTATAATGAGAGATGTTTATTTAATTGATATCTTAAGGTGGTAATGTATTGATATTTTCTATATTTTTCTCATCTATAGAAACCTTGTTCAGGCTGTTTTGTCGTGTTCATAGAATGGAAATAATTGGCACTAATATAAACATCTAGGGTCAACTAGTGTTGATGAAAACAGAGGACCTAAATTTATGGCTGGCTGCTGAGTAGAATGGTTTGATTTTCAAAGACTAATGTCGGGGATTAATTTTGTTGAGGAAGCAATAATTGGTAATTTCTGTATGAATGTCAAGCAGCAAATGATTTGTTTTTTCCTTCGATTTTTTCTCATGAAGTTTGATTTTCCCATTCTTCTCATGCACTAAGAATTGTTTCAATATTAAATTATCTTTAAAAAATAAAAATCACTTTTGTTTCAATATTAAATTATCTTTAAAAAATAATAATCACTTATTCTACACCCCAATATATATATATATATGTTCATGAGTGCATGAGAAGAATGGGACAATCAAATATATATTTACATTATCCCATGCAAACATATTTTGAAGCAAATTCTCAACAAAATACTCGTTAATATATATATATATATATATATATATATATATTCGTTGGTATTAGACTTGAGGGGAATAAGATTTATAAAATTGATTATAAATATTTAAAATCTTAAAAGTTTATCTTGAAGAATAATAGTTTTTGGGTTGTAAGTCCCGTGTCAAGCCAACGTACAGGCGTTTAAGGGCAGTTAATCCTTGAAAGTTTCTTTAAAATAAAAAGACAAAATTTTAAATATGGATAATCTCTTTTGTAGAGCTTCTTCTTTCTCAACTCTTTCTACCCAAAACTTCCCAGAAAAAAGAGAACCCATCAATAGTGAAGAAATCACTATTGAAGACTTCCAAAAATCCATAAACAATTGGCAAATTCCAAAAATAAAAAAAGATGAGGTTTATGTATCCAGTCTTTTCAAAAATCTTTTAAAAATCGACTATATTATCAAAACGGAGGAACGTGATGTTACTCTTTCTAATCCCTTTGAAACAATAAATCTTCTTTCTTCTAAAACCCTCAAAAAGCATGCTGACAGGAACTATAATTTCATTCATATAGGTCTTGTTCAAGTTGGTATAAAATCTCTAACACGAGAGGGTTTAAACACTTCAATCCTGTGCGTCCTAAGGGATGCAAGGTTCTTGAATTTCCAAGATTCAATTATAAGCACAGTTGAATCTAGTCTATGTCAAGGGCCAATCTGGTTTGGATGTTATCCAAATTTTTCTTTATCTTTAAAAGATCCAAATATTACAAGGTCTCTGATTTTGCAAATCAAAACCCATAATTACAATATGTTAGAAGGATCTATTCCTGTAGCTATTGTTTACATAGTTCATTACAAAGCAATGTTTTCAGCCTTTACAGCAACCAAAAACACTGATAACAAAAAAGGCGAAACCCTATTTTTACAAACAGACTTGACCAAGGCAAACACTGTTATTCCAAAAACCATCCTTTGAAAAGACATTGATCTTCCTGAAGAATGGATTCTAGAAGGAGCTGTTAAACCACAGTTTCTACAACAGTCAAAACCAAACAACAATCTCAAAGAGGTCATACAGTACAACGATGGTAGAGTAAAACTAAGTTTTTCAAGAACTTCTAGTGCCAGATATTCTGATGCTAGTTCTTCCAGACCATCTCCAGTCGTTCATTTACCTCAAAAATTAGAAACCTTTACAAAACCACGTTTCTCGTGTTCCAATACTTCGAGTGCTTCTTTTCAAAACGTTGACTACTTTACAAATATACCTCATCAAATTTACACAGCACCTCAAAGCATAAATGAGGAGCAACAAAACATTTCTCCACCGACTTCACCATTTTTTTCTGCTATAACTGAAAAAATTGTTAATGAACTTAACGTTTTAGAAAAAGAATTTGAAGTTAATAAAATTATTCTCCATGACGATTTTTATGCTTCCAAAAATAAGGAAAAAAGAACTTGGTTCTTCAAAAAATTTCTAAAACAAAGGCATGATATTCAGAATGAGTTTTACAAGTTCATTTTACAAAATAAGACTCATATTCTTTTTTTTGAATGATTTGAATTTTATGTTAAACAAAATCGAATTTGTTACCCTTTCACGCAAAACCCAGGATCTGTTAATCCCATAACGACCAGAAATAAAACCCCAGAATGGGATTTAGCAACTGGACAAAAGGTCCAGTCTGAACACCCACTTTTGAGACAAATCATAATAACGCATCCTGAAAAACCAGTAGAAGCTGCTCCTTTCAAAATCCCAAGTGAAAGTTCTGAAAAGGATATTCGAAATATCCTTCAACAGAATAATTTTACAAATGTCAATCTTAGTACTATAGCCAAACAATTGACTAAGATAGAATAAAATCAACAAAATACCACTGTCTCTTCGATTGAGAAGACTGATCCAAAACTAAAAAACCCAATTTTTAAACCATTCTAAATCTCAAAAACAAGCCAAAAGCTGTTTAGGGAAGGTAAATCAGAATTCACCCAAGCCCTACATGAACAACTCCGTAGAATAGAACATTCCTCTATCTCCACACCGATGGTAGCTAAGGATACCTTTGACAAAACGGTTACAACTTTAGACCAAGTTTCTGAAACCGAACAAAAACCACAAAACCTGTGCAAACTTTAGTGGCAAAAGGATCAGCCTTTAGCCATGGTCACATCACCAGACTTAGGTATTGAAAATAGACCAAATGTCCTCTCTCAATCCAAATTCAATGCCAACATTGTCTATGAATGGAACATAGATGGTATGTCTGAATACAACATTTTAGGACTCCTCCAACAAATGACGATGGCTGAACTCCTAATACACCCAACAAAGCCAAACTAATACACCCAAACTAATACACCCAACAAAGTCAAATGCTTATAAAACCCAAACTAATACACCCAACAAAGCCATAGCTGAACTCCTAATAGCAGGATTCTCAGGCCAACTTAAAAGATGGTGGGATTACCATATCACACCCCTTCAACACTTAGAAATTTTAAATGCAATCCAAACTACAGAGGAAGGAATTCCCATCCTCGATGAAATAGGAAACCCAATACCAAATGCAGTTGCAACACTAATGCACACAATTAGCTTGCACTTCATAGGGGATCCATCACACTTAAAAGACAAAAATGTTGAACTCCTATCCAACCTTAGATGTAAAAAAATTTCTGAGTTCCAGTATTACAAAAATACTTTCCTAACCAGAGTTATGCTAAGGGAAGACTCGAACCAACCATTCTGGAAAGAAAAATTCCTTGCAGGACTCCCAACCCTTTTAGGAGAAAAGGTTAGAAACAAAATCAAAGAAGTTTATGGGGTAAACCAAATCCCATATAACCATTTAACTTACGGGGAATTGGTTAGCTTCACTCAAAAGGAAGGTTTGAAAATCTACCAAGATTTGAAACTCCAAAAGCACCTAAAATGGGAGATGAAAACGACTAGGCTAGAACTAGGATCTTTTTGTAAACAATTTGAAATACCCATGACCAATCTCTCGAAAAGCTGTGAAGGATCTTGTTCGAAACCATTTAGAAAACCTCACAGAAAATCTTTCACCAAACCATGCAGAGTTGAATTCTATAAAAAGTCTAGGCCCCAAAATTCTTTCAACCAAAGAAAACCCAATTTTTACAAGAAAAAAACTTCCCAAAAGAAGTTTGGACCTCAAACCTCAAAACAAATAACTTGCTACAAGTGTGGCCAGACGGGACACATTTCTAGGTATTGCAAGAGAAATAGAAAACTCCATGAACTCCAAATTGATGAAGAACTAGTTCAGAAGATAGAGGCAATTCTTTTAGAAACCTCTGATGAAGAAACTGTTACAGACTCTAGAATAGGTTCATCAGAAGACGATAAACCTTTACAGTTTGACGAACTAGGAGCCTCCGACTCTCTTAGTGATTCAGAAGCAAGTACAAAATCCATCAATGTTTTAACAAAGGATCAAGAGCTAATTCTTGATATAATAAAACAGGTTGATGATATAAAACTTCAAAAGGAAATAATAGGAAAACTATTAAATACTTTTGAAGGTCAACCTTCTACATCCTCTTCACCTTCCACATCCTCTTCAAAACTTCTTCCTAAAACCACTTATGACCTAACAATTGCACTTTTCGATACTGGGGCAGATTTAAATTGCTTAAAAAGTAGCATTGTTCCAGATAGATTTCTTCAAAAATCCAATGAAAAACTTGTTGCGGCTAATAACTCCAACATGATTATAAAAAGCAAAACTGAGGCTTCCATTAAAAATGGTAACGTTTCTATCAAAACTCCTTTTGTTTTATTAGAAAATATTACTCATGCTGTCATTTTAGGGACTCCTTTCATTAATATGATAACTCCGTACTCAGTCAATTACGATAGCATTTCTTTCAAAACAAAAGAAGCCAAAATCATTTTCCCTTTTATTGAAAAACCCAGAATGTAAGACCCGTAATTTTAAATTATACCTTATGTATTTTATTGGATTTTGGTATTGAACTCAGGGGCTTTTTAGCCAAGTTATTAATATTTTGGAGTTTATATGACCAAAAAGATATTTTGATGCCCGATTAGAATTTCTCGTCGACAAATAAATTAAATTAACTACGGTGAATCCTTTACGAAGAATTTAATGCGTTATGGGTAAACTGATAAATTTAATAAATATCTAGAGTTGGAGATATTTGTTAAATATAATTAATATATATATATATATATATATAGAAAAGGAAAGGAAAGAAATAGGAGGAAAGGAAAAAGAAAGAAAGGAAAAACATAGGAAAGAAAAAGAAAGGAGAGAAAAGGAAATCCATCTTCTTCCTCTGCCTCGCGTAACTCCCCCTTCCTCCATTGTTATGCAGTTTTTGTTTTCTTTGCTTCCTTTTGTTCAAGAATAGAAACCCAAGTCTTAGTGGGTAAGAAAGCAAAGATAACTCAACTCCACTCTTCCTCTTTGATCCGAAAACGAAGGAAAACGGTTTAGGGATTTCAAAACCGTCAAACACAAATCTCGCCGTTTCTTCTAGATCCAAGCTTCATTTCGCAAAGGGATAGAAGGGAAAGTTTCTCACCACTACACTACGGTGCTAGTACCCTAACTTTGGAAGCGACGTCGCGAGCAAAGTTTTACCGGAATTGATCGTGGTGCCGTAAATCGACATTAAAGCTAACGTTAAGGTAATGGCTCCTTCCAAACTTTTAGTTTGCATTTAGGGACTTACTTGTGGTTCTGTGGAATAGAATTTGGTTAGGGTTAAAGTAATGTTTTGCGGAGAATGAATTTTAAACCCATTTATGTATGATTTCGAGTATATGAAACTTGTTGGGTTCGGGTGATGGATTGTGTCAATTTGTGTCGTTGTATTCGGCGTGTTCATATTTGATAATCATAGAATTTGAGATGTGTTTTGTGTGGTTTGGGTGGAAAAGTTGTTGGATGTGTTTTGGTGTGAATTACGAATTGATGTGTTTTTGATGTGGATTGATAATATGTTTGAGTTTGTTCTGTGTGGAATTTGAAAACCATTAAGTTAAATGAGTATTAAGAATGGGGAATCTCTTAATATCTCTGTTTACTAATGTTTTGGAAAATCGTTTAAGTCAAATGAGAATTAAGAATGGGGAATCTCTTAATTTCTTGTTTACTTAATGTTTGTTTTGAAAATCGTTTAAGTTAACTGGGCGTTAAGAATGGGGAATCTCTTAATGTCTTGGTTACTTAATGTTTGTTTTGAAAATCGTTTAAGTTAACCGGGCGTTAAGAATGAGGAATCTCTTAATGTTTTGGTTACTTAATGTTGTTTTGAAAACCGTTTAAGTTAAAAGAATATTAAGAATGAGGAATCTCTTAATATGTCTGTTTGCTTAATGTTTGGCGTGAAAATCGTTTAAGTTAAATGAGTATTGAAAATGGGGAATCTTTTAATATCTGCATTTACTTAACGATTGTTGTGGATGGAGTCAGTATATGCTCATGCATTTTCATGCTTTTTGTAAATTGTGCAGACCCGTGATAGGTGGCACCTTGATAAATAGTACTTTGGCCTGTGATAGGCGGTACATTTATGATTTACGTTTTTTGTAAATTGTGCAGACCCGTGATAGGTGGCACCTTGGTAAATAGTACTTTGGCCCGTGATAGGCGGTACATTTACGATTTACGGTTTTTTTGTAAATTGAGCAGACCCGTGATAGGTGGCACCTTGGTAAAGAGTACTTTGGCCTGTGATAGGCGGTAATTTACAATTTACGTTCTTTTTAGTAAACCGTGTAGACCCGTGATAGGTGGCACCTTGGTAAGTAGTACGGGCCCGTGATAGGCAGTACGTTTATGGTTTATGCTTTTTAGTAAATCGTGCAGACCCGTGATAGGTGGCACCTTGGTAATTGGTACTTTGGCCTGTGATAGGCGGTACAATTATGATTTACGGCCCTTCGAGGAGGGTTTTGGTTTGGCACACGAGTCGTGGTTGATTCAAATTATGATTGTGTTGATTTTGCTAAGTGTTATGGTTTGAAATTATGTGTAAGTGTGTTTTTGATTCAAATTATGATTGTGTTGATTTTGCTAAGTGTTATGGTTTGAAATTATGCATAGGTGTGTTTTGATTCAAATTGTGATTGAGTTGGTTTATGAATTATTTTGAAAGAATACACAGGGAAATCGATTTACCCAATCGATTTGATGAGTTACAGGGGCCCTGTCCTTCTTGAAATCGATTTACCCAATCGATTTTGTAATATGTTTTTCAAAATGATTTGAGAAATCGATTTGGTAAATCGATTGGAGTCGATTGGATTCAATTGGATTCAATACAGGGGCCTTGTCTTTCCCAAAATCGATTTGCTAAATCGATTGGATTCAATACAGGGGCTTGTCTTTCCCAAAATCGATTTGCCCAATCGATTGGATCCAATACAGGGGCTCTGTCTTTCACGAAATCGATTTACCCAATCGATTGGACAATACAGGGGCTCAATCCTTCTCGAAATCGATTGCGCCAATCGATTGAGGCAAGTCTAGGGTTCAATTTTTACTAAAAACTTTCAAGAAATCGATTTGCCCAATTGATTGGCAAAGTAGGAAATCTTATTTTGTGTTAGATGATGGATTTCTCAATTGATTATCAATGTATTGGTCAGTTATGTATTACTTGATGGATTGAGAACTTTATTTTGATTTCATTATCATTTGGTAAGCATTGTATGAACTTTTAGCATATGGAAAACCTTTTAAGATGCATGCTAAGTTGGAAGGGGTATTTTGTGCATTTGAAAACTTATATGTTATTTGTTAACTGTTAATTTCGGTTGGTGACCCTTTACAACTATTGTGGAAATCTGGGCTTTGCCCTCAGATGAGAGTCAGGGCGGTCCTACTGGTTCGTACCCTACGGATGGGAATGTGGATGGGAATGCTTGATTGGAGCTACGTAGGAGGATCTCACGGGGCGCGTAGAGATTACTCGAGGCGTATAGTTTTTTGTTATGTATAGAATGATCAGACTAGGATGTCACTCATGACACATATATCTTTCTTTTGGGCTACTTTTATTTTATATTGGAAGGATGTACATGTACTAATGTTGGCATCAGAACATGCTTTGGATTTATATTTTGAAAAAGAAAACTTTTCCGCTGTTTGTAAATTATAATGACTCAATTATTTATCCAAGGGTTTTACCTTATTTAATTCTGTGTTGTATTTTAATTTCTTTGAAAAAAAAAAAATACACCCTCGCTTTGAAAAACGAGGTGTTACATTTGTGGTATCAGAGCTTTGGTTTGGTTTTCTTTGGGAGCTGTGGAACCTTTGGTTATAGATTGTAGGTCAACCTATAGGTTGGCAGTTGTCGTCTGATCATGCGTCGGTTTAGGTGGTTTGAGTGGTCAAGTCCAAAATAATTATTATGTGTTGATGTGGTCGGAAGCTAATTTTAGAATTATTGAAGTAGTGTTAAGATTCTACTTGATGATGGTTTTATAGGGAAACCATGCCGCCAAGAAGGGATGACGCTCCGAGAGCCAATGCTAACAGGGATGATCGAATGGCGAAGGCTATGAATAACATGGCTGCTGCCGTTGTTGCACAGACTGCTGCTAAGACTCAACGTGATCTCGAAAAGAGGGAAAGAGAGATCCATGCTGCAGAGTCAAGAGGGTTGGAAGATTTCCGTCGTTACAATCCTCCCAAGTTTAAGGGGGATGAGAATTCAGAGAAAGCGGATCAGTGGATCCAAGAAGTGGAGAAGATCTTCGAAATGATTAACTGTCAGGCGGCAGTGAAGGTCAACTATGCCACTTATATGCTGTTAGGGGATGCAGAGTACTGGTGGAGGAGTACAAGTTTGTTGATGAGGTCGGCCCACGAGGAGGTGAATTGGGAATCGTTCAAAAGGAAGTTTTTAGACAAATACTTCCCCATGAGCACCAGGACTAAACTGGGTGATGATTTCCTGAAACTGCAGCAGGGAAACATGACCGTGGGCGAATATGCCGCTAAGTTTGAATCCCTATCAAGACACTTTAGGTTTTTCCGTGAAGAGATTGATGAACCGTTCACGTGTCATCGTTTCCAAGACGGACTAAAGTATGAGATTCAAGACTCCGTCTTGCCCTTGGGAATTCAATGTTTCCAAGTTCTTGTGGACAAATGTAGGGAAGTTGAGGATATAAAGAATAAGAGGGCTAGCCGAGGAGGAAATTTTAGTGCTAGAGGGCCCAGTCGGGTGAATTATCAGAACAACAAGGGGAAACAAGTTGCTAAACCCTATAACCGACCACAAAATAACAACAGTGGGCAGAATCGCCCAGGGAACCATAATTTCGGGAGACAACTGAGACGAGTGGTTCGATGCTTCCGATGTGGGGAAGAGAGACATTATGCTAACGCCTGTACCCCTAGTACTCTCACCTGCTACAATTGTCAGAAACCAGGACACATGGCAAAGGATTGCACGGCTCCAAAGGTGGAACCAGTTGTGAATGTAGCTAGGGCTACTCGTCCTACTGCTAGTGGATGCATTTATTGTGTGAGTGCTGAAGAGGGGAATCCATCTGGCAATCTGATTCAACGTGACTATGAGATTGCAGGTAACACTCTAAATGCACTTTTTGATTCGGGGGCAACCCATTCCTTCATTGCTATGGATTGTGTGAATCGGTTGAAGTTATCTGTATCTGCTTTACCTTTTGATTTGGTTGTCTCCACACCTGCTAAGACTTTGACAGTAAATTCTGCATGTTTACATTGTCAAATGACTATTCAGAATAGGGATTTCTTGGTTAATTTGATTTGTTTACCTCTACAATCACTCGAGGTCATTCTCGGTATGGATTGGATGTCTTATCATTATGTGATCTTGGATTGTGCTCGTAAATTGGTTCTTTTCCCTGAACCAGGAGTTGTTAAGTATTTAGCCGCTAACAAACTCCAAGTGTCGCTAAGTGAAGGGACTCATGAGTTTTTGTCTCTGGCTAATGTGGAGGCAAGGATAAATGTGAACATAGAAGATGTGACTCTTGTCAAAGAGTACCGGGATGTATTCCCAATAGAAATTCCAAGATTGCCACCGGTAAGAGAAGTGGAGTTTTTCATTGATTTGCACCCAGGAAGGGGACCAATTTCGAATGCGCCGTACCGAATGTCACCATCGGAATTAAATGAGCTCAAGGGCCAAATTAAAGATTTGTTGAAGAAGAAGTTTATTAGACCAAGTGTATCGCCATGGGGAGCTCCTGTTTTACTAGTTAAGAAGAAAGACGGAAGCTCGCGGTTATGTGTAGATTACAGACAGCTTAATAAGGCAACTATTAAGAATTGTTATCCTTTGCCACACATTGATGATTTAATGGATCAATTAAGGGGGGCCGCGGTATTTTCGAAGATTGACCTGAAGTCGGGTTACCATCAGATTCGAGTAAGAGAAGGAGATATTCAGAAAACTGCTTTCAGAACCCGTTACGGACATTATGAATATCTCGTGATGCCGTTTGGAGTTACCAATGCACCAGCAATTTTCATGGACTGCATGAACATAATCTTTAATCCATTCCTTGATAAATTTGTTGTGGTGTTCATTGATGATATATTGATTTATTCAAGAACTGAAGAGGAGCATAGAGAACATTTACGTCAAGTTCTTGAGATTTTACGCGAGAAGAAATTGTATGCCAATCTGTCAAAGTGTGAATTTTGGCTAGAGAAAGTGAATTTCTTAGGACATGTGATAACCAAGGAAGGAATCGCTGTAGATCCGGCTAAGACCGAGGCGGTTCTTGCTTGGAAACAGCCTCAGACTGTCACTGACATACGAAGTTTTGTAGGACTGGCAGGGTACTACAGGAGGTTTATTGAAGGTTTTGCTAAGATTGTGACTCCATTGACACAACTTACCAGAAAAGATCAGCCGTTCGCATGGACGGAGAAGTGTGAGGAAAATTTTCAATTACTAAAGAGAAAATTGACGACCTCACCAGTGTTGGTGTTACCGCAATCAGATGAACCCTATGAAGTTTATTGTGATGCATCTCACCAAGGGTTGGGATGTGTTCTGATGCAGCACAAGAAAGCTGTGGCTTATGCCTCAAGGCAATTGAAGAATCATGAGAGGAACTATCCTACTCATGATTTGGAGCTTGCGGCGATTGTTTTTGCATTGAGGATCTGGAGGCACTATTTATATGGGTGCACGTTCACAGTGTTCAGTGACCATAAAAGCTTGAAATATTTGTTTGATCAGAAGGAATTGAACATGCGCCAGAGGCGATGGATGGAAACTCTCAAGGATTTTGATTTTACACTGCTGTACCACCCTGGGAAGGCCAATGTGGTGGCTGACGCGTTGAGTGATGGTAATCAGGCCTCAGTTTTATGGAAATATATGCAAGAATTGTATCTATTCTAACAAAATGCGCAGCAGTTTTATAAATTGTAAATTTACAAAACACAAGATTGCGGAAGGTCCCTAATAATCAATTTTAAAGAATGTCAAGTAATATCAGTTATTGATTATATGGAGAAGTGCATCAAAACAGTTTGTATACAAGATATTGATTTTCATGCAGCCATGTCAAAACAATTTGTCAAGCAAAGCTATCTAACACAAAATCTTTATTATGCATTCAATCAATATCAAGAACACAATAATTGCAGAAATCTAAAAGAGATAAGGGAAAGAAAAGTGTACGCAGATATTTATACTGGTTCAGCCGCTTCGTGACGGCCTACATCCAGTCCTAAGATCAAACCCGATCTTAGCCTTTTCACTAGAATGTCTTAGAATTAGTTTACAGATGTTCCAGCTCCTCGCCTATCAATCTTAAACTATTCTTTTATATTCTAGTCTTCTCTCCCTGAATCCCAGAGTTTATCTCCCACAAACTCTTCCAAGATTTTAGTTAAGTGTCCTTTTGATGAGATCCCTCAATCACAAAAGATCACTACCAGTTGTAACTGGATTTTCTCAAAGTAATTTGGTTACAGAATTTGAATTACAGAAATTGCAAATGATCAAATATACAACGTTCTTGATCTTCATTCTTCTCAAAGCTATCTTTCTCAATTGTTGTCTTTTTCAATCCTTGTTGATCACCAATGTAAATTGTTTAAGGCTGAAAAAGATATTCAAAGTAATATCAGTTGAGAAAGGGTTGTAATATTTTCAGTTGTTATCTCTGTTGTATGTGTATTGTTGTTGTGATTGTTATGAGAAGAAATGAGTAAATGCAGTTCTTATAGTTTCAGGAAAAACAACGTGTCAATCGATTAGGCCAATCGATTTCTTAAAGATGTAAAGCAGGCTAATCGATTTGTCCAATCGATTTCGCGAATCTTGTTTTTCTTGAATCTTGAAACTGCACATACTAATCGATTTACCTAATCGATTAGTTTACCTGAGTTCTTCAGACTTGGATGAATGTTTATATTTGAATCGATGTGCACAATCGATTTGTAGTGTTTTGTTCCAACAACGTGATCAAAACAATCGATGTGTCCAATCGATGAAACTATATACATAATCCTTAATCCATCACTGTTTCTAAAAACTTTTGTATCAATCAAATTGGTCAATCAATTTCACTGGTTCCAGAGACACAGTGGCTTACATAAATCGATTTGCCCAATCGATTTGACAAGATACATAATTGATTTAAAACAACTCAATCGATGTGTCTAATCAATTGTGGATTTAAGTCTGAAGCTCACTTTATTGTTTGGTTCATTCAATCGATTTACCCAATCGATTGATGCCAAACTTATTTCAACATAAATGATTTAGTGGATTGTGATAATCGATTGCGTATGTCCCAGACCAACTCTGTTTTTAAGTAAATTTGGGTAAATCGATTTGTCCAATCGATTTGCTCATTGTTGGTTTGGCTCTGTGACCTTCGAAATCGATTATCCCAATCAATATAGACAAATATCAACACTGATATGATTTGGCTCAATCGATTTACCAAATCGATTTGAATACAAGACAGGCTATTGACTTGCCCATTTTAATTTCAGTAAATATACCAATCGATTTGTCTAATCGATGTGAGCAATCAGTTCTGTCCTGGAAAATTAACCAATCAATTTGCCCAATCGATTTGAGGCTAAGTAGCTCTCTGACTTGCACAATTTATTTTCTGATAGATGTACCAATCGATTTGCCTAATCGATTGATATCAGGTTTTATTGTGCAAATCGATTGTGCCAATCGATTGCTTACTTCCAGACTGCATAATTTCATTCAACCCTGTTACAAAATCGATTTGACCAATCGATTTGCCTGTGAATCTTCAAGCTTTTGTTGATTTCTTGAGTTCCAAGCAATTGTCTCAAGTTTGTAGGGTTGAGTTGTTGATCCTGAAATTTTTCTCAGTTTATAATGTTAGATTTATTTAATGATGTATGTTTGTCAATAATATCAAAAATAAGCAAATATCCAACAATCTCCCCCTTTTTGATTTAAGTGACAAACATGCAATTTTAACTTGAGAAATATTTCAAGGAAACATAATAAACAATTTCAATTACAACAGTCTAGTTAAGCTCCCCCTAACTCTGAGTGCCCATGATGTATTAGAGCGATTGCAAAGTGATTAGTTAGGGTGATTATATTATCATTGTCAGGCTTAACAAGTATTAGAGCATTAACAAGTATCAACATATAATATAAAAGTTAGTTCAAAATACAAATACAAGTTTTAAATTGTTCTCCCCCTTTGTCATTTGAGTCAAAAAGGAGTAACAAAAAAAACTCAGAACTGAGCTCCCCCGGAGTTGCTAGGTAAAACTGAAAAAGTAAAAGATTAGCAACAGGAGCAGTGAAAACAAAATGTAGATCAAATACGAAAGTAAACAGGATTATGGCACGTATTGTAAATGAAATGCAACACACTTTATAATCCAAAGTTATGTGTAAAATATTCATTCATTCAGGCAAATTACAAAGAAAGTACAAAGATACAAAAAGACCAAAAGAATCTAGAATCCTAAACATCTAAGGTAGGCTGGTCCTCATTATCATTTGGGGAAGAGGCTGAGACCGCTGTATTACCCTCAGCATGTGTCTCCTCAACATGAGTTGCAACAACCTCGGCGTGTGTCGGAGTTTGTTCTTCTGTTGCCTGTCTTCCAATCTATGCAACATCACTGAAAGACAACTTAATGCCTAGATGTTCCTGGATTGCTGCCACATCCTGTGCAATCAGAGTCAGATCAGCCTGAAGCTTCTGCAGAGCATTCTCCATTTTGGTGTTGTGAGCAGCCTGCGCTTCCATTAACCCGAGCAGTTTGGTAATCACATCAGAGCTTGCAGGAACAGACTCAGCAGCTGGTGGTCCAGCACTTTGCTGGGTTTGTTCAGCACTAGCCTGAGGACGCATCCAAACTCCATTGACCTTGCGCAGCTGCATCTGATTCACAATGGATTCTCCAAAAGATAGAATATTTTTGGTCGACTCTTCACCTTTAAAAGAGATCTTGAAGTGCTCCAGGATTTTTGTGATTAGCTGGGGGTAAGGAAGTACCAGCTTCCCTTGTGCAGCTTCTAACATATGTCTGAGGACTATCCAAGCCCAGCTCATCTTGAGCTCTTTGCACAATCCCCACAGCAGCACGATGTCTAAGCATTGGTCGACCGCATGGTTTCCGGATCTGGGAACAAGCATCCGGGTCAGAGCGTACATCAGCATTCTTTGCTGAACCTTCATTTGGCCAATAGGAAGTGTCACTGACTCGACAAAACCCTCAACCATCAGGTCCTGCACTGCTGTATGACGATCCAGAGATGCTTCCCAGTCTTCATCAGCAGCATCGGCTTCGGAGCATCCATCCACAAAGTTTCCATGATAAGGCAGTCCCGAGAGGCTCGAGAACTCCTCAAAAGTCATGGAAATCTTCTTTCCTTTGACTGTAGCTTTGAATCCCACTTCACTCATTTTAAAGGATGAGTAGAAGGCCCTAACCAAGTTAGGATATGAATCCAGTGAGCATGAGAGGAAGGCTTCTAAACCGTGAAACTGTAGATGATCTTGGAAGGTGAATCCGTCTTCGTCGAAGTAGGCGAAGTCCATGTAGCGTGCTTCGTGTATCTTCCGTTTGAGAAATGCAGGAGGCAAATCAGACACTTCTACAGGCTTGGTTTTTGCAGGAGCCTTCTTGGGTGGAGGAGAAGAAGTGTTGTTGTTCTTCTTCTTCTTACTAGCAATCTCCCTCATTGCATCAGCAAGAAGTTTTTCCGTAGGCGACTCTTTTCACTTATTGTTGTTCTTTCCTTGATCAGTAGCAATACCCTTTCCTTTATCTTTGGCTAGTATCTTATGAGTAGGGATTGGTACTCTTTTTGTCAAGGTAGGAGGAGGTGATGGAGTTCTGCCACTTGATGATGATGATGATGGAGATGGAGTTCTTGGTTGAGTTTGCTTCACTCTTGCCATTTTAGTGTATGTGAGATGGTAAGGATTAGGATTGAGGAAAGTGATGAACAGTGCTTGAAACACAAAGAGAAAGTATGAATTTCTGAGGCAAAATCGATTGAGTGTGGGTTAACTGAGAATGAAATCGATTGAGCACTGTTGTTTATATACTTTATGAAGTGCAAATCGATTGGGTCAATCGATTTATCGTACCGTTGCTGGGGAAGTGAAAAAGGTTAAGGTAATAAGTACTGTAACGGCTAGTAAATATTCCAATGGTAATATTGCTAATCGATTGCCCTAATCGATTAGTAGTTACCAAATCGATTTCCCAAATCGATTTCGAGCCAGTCCAGTAACACCAGTTCAGAAAAACAATCCATATCAGCATCGATTTCCTAAATCGATTGTCAATTGAAAATCTCACATCAGATGTAACAGTCGATTCCCCAAATCGATTTGTACATTGTAAATCGATTTTCCAAATCTATTTCGAGATTGTTCATTTCTCTGTCATATTAGTCCAGAATGTAACTTGTATCAGCATCGATTATCCTAATCGATTCCTTTCACTTGAACTCTCATACATAATAGACTAAATCGATTTCCCTAATTGATTTCGAGTGTTCAAACTGAGACAAATAGATATATTATAGGTCAAATCGATTTATCCAATCGATTTGGCACATAATTCAGATCTCACTTGGATCTATTATGCCCAGTTTCATCCTTATGTAATGGAAGCTTTCCTTTGGCAAGGCTTTGGTGAATATGTCTGCTAACTGCTCAGTTGTGTTGACATATTCCAGCTTAATATTCCCACTTTGAAACTGATCTCGAATAAAGTGATGCCGAATTTCAATATGCTTGGTTCTGGAGTGCATTACTGGATTCTTAGTGATACATATAGCACTTGTGTTATCACACATGATAGGCACGGTTCCTAAGTCCACACCAAAGTCCAATAAGTGCTATTTCATCCAAAGAATCTGAGCACAACAGCTCCCGACTGCTATGTATTCCGCTTCGGCAGTAGAAAGTGCAATACTCGTTTGCTTCTTGCTAAACCATGATACAAGAGAGTTTCCAAGTAGGTGATAAGTGCCTGAAGTACTCTTCCTATCCAACTTACATCCAGCAAAATCTGAGTCTGAAAAACCAACCAATGAACATGTAGATCCTCTGGGGTACCATAAGCCGAGATTCCTAGTTCCTATAAGATACCGGAAAATCCTCTTAACTGCGCTAAGATGAGATTCCTTAGGATTTGACTGAAACCTGGCACACAAGCAAATACTGAACATAATGTCAGGCCTGCTTGCAGTAAGGTATAGTAAAGATCCTATCATGCTCCTATACTTGGAAATATCTACTGGTTTTCCCATCTCATCCCTATCTAGGTTACTAGCTAAACTCATAGGTGTATCAATGGATTTGTACTTATTAAAACAAAACTTCTTTATTAAATCATTGCAATATTTTGTTTGGCTAATGAAGATTCCAAGCTTGCTTTGATTAATTTGAAATCCCAGAAAATAGGAGAGTTCTCCCATCATAGACATTTCAAATTTACCTTTCATTAAATTTTCAAAGTCTTTGCAAAGCTTGTTATTGGTTGATCCAAATATTATGTCATCAACATAAATTTGGACCAACAATATATCATTTTCATTAGTTTTTATAAAAAGAGTTTTATCAACATTGCCTCTTACAAAGTTTTGTTGAATGAGGAAAGTGCTAAGTTTCTCATACCAAGCTCTAGGAGCTTGTTTCAATCCATAGAGAGCCTTTGTTAGCTTGTACACATGATTAGGAAAATCAAGATTTTCAAAACCAGGGGCTTGGCTAACAAACACTTCTTCTTGGATGTCACCATTGAGAAAGGCGTTTTTCACATCCATTTGATAAAGTTTGAAATCCATGATACACGCAAAAGCCAGCAGGATTCTAATGGCTTCTAACCTAGCTACAAGGGCATAGGTTTCATCAAAATCTATCCCTTCTTCCTGATTGTAACCCTTGGCCACTAACCTAGCTTTGTTTCTAGTGATCACACCATTCTCATCCAGTTTGTTTCTAAACACCCATCTTGTTCCTATGATGTGTTTATCTTCTGGTTTAGGTACTAGAATCCAAACTTGGTTTCTCTCAAATTGGTTCAACTCCTCTTGCATAGCAAATATCCACTCACTATCTAGTAAGGCTTCCTTAATGTTCTTAGGTTCAATCTGAGATACAAAGGCTGTAAGGTTACAAAAATGACTAAGGTTTCTCCTGGTTGCCACTCCTCTAGAGATGTCCCCTATGATGTTATCTATGGGATGGTTTCTATTGAACTTCCACTCCTTAGGTAACTCATCTACTGTAATAGGTTCAACACAGTCACTATTGGATTGGGTTGCAACTACCTCTGGTTCTAATGGTTCAGATTCTACATTATCATCTAAAGATGCATCAACTATAGAAGGAGTTTTGTTCATGTTTTCTTTAAAAAATTCATCAAACTTTACATGAACTGACTCTTCTATAGTCTTTGTTCTTTTGTTGTAGATTCTGTAGGCTTTGCTAGTTTGGGAATAACCTAGAAAGATACCCTCATCTGCCTTAGGATCAAACTTACCCAGGTGTTCCTTACCATTGTTCAAAACAAAGCACTTACACCCAAAAACTCTAAAGTAAGAAATATTTGGCTTTCTACCCTTATATAACTCGTATGGAGTTTTCCTAAGGATTGGTCTAATCAAGACCCTATTGACAACATGTGCGGCAGTACTAACTGCATCAGCCCAGAAAAATTTAGGTACCTTGGAGTCCTTAACCATGGTCCTAGCTAATTCCTCCAAAGACCTATTTTTCCTTTCAACTACACCATTGTGCTGTGGTGTCCTAGGGGCTGAGTACATGTGATGAATACCATTCTGATCACAATATGTATCAAAAGCATCATTTTGGAACTCTCCTCCATGATCGCTTTTGAAAGACATAATTTTCTGACTTGTTTCATTTTGTACCAAATTTGCAAACTTTTTAAAAACAGAAAAGGCTTCACTTTTATGAGTCAGAAAGAATGTCCATGTGAATCTAGAATAATCATCGATTAGTATAAAACCATACAAATTGCCACCAAAACTTCTCACCTGAGAAGGACCAAAGAGATCCATATGAAGCAGCTGCAAAACCCTATCGGTTTTGACCAAGTCTACTGGGGGAAAAGAGGTTTTGACAAGTTTACTTTGTTCACAAGCAGCACATAACCTATCCTTAGTAAACTTCTTGTCAGGGAGTCCTATGACTAGTTGTTTTCTAACAAGTCTATTCAAATGACCAATATGAATGTGTGCAATACGTTTATGCCATAACCATGTTTCATCAGCATTTGATAATAAGCAACAAACAGAATCAGTAGGTACAGCAGTTAAATCCAGCATATAGATATTGTTAACTCTATCACCTACCAATTTCATGCTTTTATCAGTTTTGTTTTCAATTGTGCAAGAGAGTGGTGAAAAGCTTACTTGAAAACCGTTGTCACACAGCTGACTGATACTTAGAAGGTTGTGTTTCAGCCCTTCTACGTATAAGACGTTTTTAATTATAGCAGTCGATTCGCTGCCAATGTCACCTTCACCGCAGATCTTGCCCTTATTATTATTGCCATACTTTACAAATCCACCGTCTTTCAGATTTAGGGACATAAACATTGACTTGTCCCCTGTCATATGCTTTGAGCATCCACTGTCAAGATACCATTGATGTTTCGTGGATCTCAAGCATACCTGCAATAAATTTAGAATTTCAATTTAGGTCCCCAACTTAAATTGGGTCCTGGGGGGTGAGTTTCAACATCTTGTGTCTTAATTTTCCAAATCTGTTTATATCCTCTGTTAGCAAGTCTTTTGTATTTGCAATTGTAAACATAGTGTCCTTTTCTACAACAAAAATGACAAGTAACCGCAGAGGATACATACTGTTTTGGTTTGACAAAGATATTTTGCATGTGACTAGACTTAACAAATTTCTGGTGCTGATTCACATTACTATGTCCTATTCCATGCTTAGTTCTGTTCTTATTAACATGCATATTTTTGTTAAAACCAAGTCCAGATTTTATATTGACATTTCTCTGGTGGCTAAGGATGTCATTCAGTTTATCCTTGCTACTAGAGAATTTCAATAAATCAGACTTCAATAAAGCAATAGAATTTTCAAGATCATTGCATTTGGCAGATTTTTCATGTGAGTCTATTTTTAATTGTCCACATAAGTCTTCAATTTTTCTATAATCAGTTTTCATTTGATCATGCAATATGCACTGTTGTTCAAGCATTTTCTTTGTGCTTACTAACTGCTTAACAGATTTAACATACTCAGCATGCAGTTCATTAAACGCATCATGCAGTTCATCAAAGGAAGGATTATATTGTGAACTTACCTCACTTTCTGATTCAGAATCAGTGTTAGCCATGAGACACAGATTTGCTTCTTCAGTTTCTGAAGATGTGGAGGATTCTTCATTGTCATTCCATGCCATGTAGGCTTTTCTGTTTTTCTGAGCTGGTTCCTTGCCTTTAGTTTTGGAATTTCTATTTTTGTTCTGCAGCTTGTAACAATCAGCCTTTATATGACCGGTTTTTCCACATTCATAGCATGTAATTGTCTTACTATCATTGTTCTTTGAGCTTGATTGTTTTCTGAATTTGCTGTCTTTCTTTTTCAGAAATTTCTTAAACTTCTTGACAAGTAACCCCAGTTCAGGTTCTTCATTTTCCTCACTGCTGGATTCATCTGAGCTACTTCCATGTTCAGATTTAGGCTGATGTGTTTGGGCTTTCAACGACAATCCTTTTCGTTTTCTGTCAACTAGTTCAGCTTCATTGAGTCTATGTAGTTCCATTTCATGTTCTCTCAATTTACCAAACAATGTAGCTATAGCCATGCTCCCGGTATCCTTTGATTCTACAATGGCCGTAACTTTTGGTTGCCATTCCCGAGTTAGACATCGCATGACTTTGTTCACTTGCTGTTCGTTGTCTATTTCTTTTCCTAATGCATTTAGGTTGTTGATTATGTGTGTAAATCGAGTCTGCATGTCGTTGACTGTTTCTTCTTTCTTCATGCTAAACAACTCATACTCGTGCATGAGGGTGTTTATTCGAGCTCTCTTTACGTCTGTGGTTCCTTCATGTGTCTACTGAAGTGTATCCCACATCTGTTTTGCTGTCTTGCAATTTGAGACTCTGAAGAATTCATCATGACTCAAGGCTGCAGTTATAATGTTCTTGGCTTTGGCGTTGTACCCAACTTTCTTTTTGTCATCATCAGACCAGTCGCTTTTAGGCTTTAAGATTGCTGAATCACCAGTACCTGCTATGGTTGGCACAAAAGGTCCATTCTCTACAGCATCAAGAATGTCAATACCACTAGCTTCAAGAAAAATTAACATGCGTTGTTTCCAATACATGTATGCTGCACCGTTAAAGGCAGGAGGCCTTGCTAACAACGCACCCTCTCCGAGGAAATCAGAGGCCATGTTCTTTTGATGAGAGTTACTCTTACAAAAGCTGGCTCTGATACCAATTGATGGTAATCAGGCCTCAGTTTTATGGAAATATATGCAAGAATTGTATCTATTTTAACAAAATGCGCAGCAGTTTTATAAATTGTAAATTTACAAAACACAAGATTGCGGAAGGTCCCTAATAATCAATTTTAAAGAATGTCAAGTAATATCAGTTATTGATTATATGGAGAAGTGCATCAAAACAGTTTGTATACAAGATATTGATTTTCATGCAGCCATGTCAAAACAATTTGTCAAGCAAAGCTATCTAACACAAAATCTTTATTATGCATTCAATCAATATCAAGAACACAATAATTGCAGAAATCTAAAAGAGATAAGGGAAAGAAAAGTGTACGCAGATATTTATACTGGTTCAGCCGCTTCGTGACGGCCTACATCCAGTCCTAAGATCAAACCCGATCTTAGCCTTTTCACTAGAATGTCTTAGAATCAGTTTACAGATGTTCCAGCTCCTCGCCTATCAATCTTAAACTATTCTTTTATATTCTAGTCTTCTCTCCCTGAATCCCAGAGTTTATCTCCCACAAACTCTTCCAAGATTTCAGTCAAGTGTCCTTTTGATGAGATCCCTCAATCACAAAAGATCACTACCAGTTGTAACTGGATTTTCTCAAAGTAATTTGGTTACAGAATTTGAATTACAGAAATTGCAAATGATCAAATATACAACGTTCTTGATCTTCATTCTTCTCAAAGCTATCTTTCTCAATTGTTGTCTTTTTCAATCCTTGTTGATCACCAATGTAAATTGTTTAAGGCTGAAAAAGATATTCAAAGTAATATCAGTTGAGAAAGGGTTGTAATATTTTCAGTTGTTATCTCTGTTGTATGTGTATGGTTGTTGTGATTGTTATGAGAAGAAATGAGTAAATTCAGTTTATATAGTTTCAGGAAAAACAACGTGTCAATCAATTAGGCCAATCGATTTCTTAAAGATGTAAAGCAGGCTAATCGATTTGTCCAATCAATTTCGTGAATCTTGTTTTTCTTGAATCTTGAAACTGCACATACTAATCGATTTACCTAATCAATTAGTTTACCTGAGTTCTTCAGACTTGGATGAATGTTTATATTTGAATCGATGTGCACAATCAATTTGTAGTGTTTTGTTCCAACAACGAGATCAAAACAATCGATGTGTCCAATCAATGCAACTATATACATAATCCTTAATCCATCACTGTTTCTAAAAACTTTTGTACCAATCGAATTGGTCAATCGATTTCTCTGGTTCCAGAGACACAGTGGCTTACATAAATCGATTTGCCCAATCGATTTGACAAGATACAGAATTGATTTAAAACAACATAATCGATGTGTCTAATCAATTGTGGATTTAAGTCTGAAGCTCACTTTATTGTTTGGTTCATTCAATCGATTTACCCAGTCGATTGATGCCAAACTTATTTCAACATAAATGATTTAGTGGATTGTGATAATCGATTGCGTATGTCCCAGACCAACTCTGTTTTTAAGTAAATTTGGGTAAATCGATTTGTCCAATCGATTTGCTCATTGTTGGTTTGGCTCTGTGACCTTCGAAATTGATTATCCCAATCAATATAGACAAATATCAACACTGATATGATTTGGCTCAATCGATTTACCAAATCGATTTGAATACAAGACAGGCTACTGACTTGCACATTTTAATTTCAGTAAATATACCAATCGATTTGTCTAATCGATGTGAGCAATCAGTTCTGTCCTGGAAAATTAACCAATCGATTTGCCCAATCGATTTGAGGCTAACTAGCTCTTTGACTTGCACAATTTATTTTCTGATAGATGTACCAATCGATTTGCCTAATCGATTGATATCAGGTTTTATTGTGCAAATCGATTGTGCCAATCGATTGCTTACTTCCAGACTGCATAATTTCATTCAACCCTGTTACAAAATCGATTTGACCAATCGATTTGCCTGTGAATCTTCAAGCTTTTGTTGATTTCTTGAGTTCCAAGCAATTGTCTCAAGTTTGTAGGGTTGAGTTGTTGATCTTGAAATTTTTCTCAGTTTACAATGTTAGATTTATTTAATGATGTATGTTTGTCAATAATATCAAAAATAAGCAAATATCCAACATTGAGTAGAAGGAGTGTGTCGGTGTCTTCTACAATTATGGCTAGACAACAAGAGTTGTGGGAAGCTTTTAGAGACCTACACTTGAACGTAGAGTTTGCACCGGGAATTTTGAAATTCGGAATGATTAAGATTTCGAGTGGACTACTTGAAGACATTGCAAATTCTCAAGATGACGCCTTAATTCAAGAGAAAAGGAACCTAATAGTGCAAGGGAAGACCACAAAATTCAAGATTGGATCAGATAATATTTTGCGATGTAATGGTAGGATTTGTGTACCATAAATTGCAGATATGAGGAAAGCGATTTTATAAGAGGCTCATAAGAGTAAGTTGAGTATTCATCCTGGAGCGATAAAGATGTATCAGGATTTGAGGCAGAATTATTGGTGGCCAGGAATGAAGAGGCATGTAGCGGAGTATGTATCGACTTGCCTGACTTGTCAGAAAGCGAAGGTGGAACATCAGCGACCTGCTGGGATGTTGCAACCTTTAGATATACCCGAATGGAAGTGGGACAACATTTCCATGGATTTCATAACTGGATTGCCTAAAACAAAGAGAAAGAATGATTCTATATGGGTGATAGTGGATAGACTGACTAAATATGCACACTTTTTGCCAGTAAAGACCACTTATAAGGTAGATCAGCTAACAGAGATTTACATTGCTGAAATTGTGAGGCTACACGGGGTACCATCGAGTATTGTATCAGATCGTGATCCAAAGTTCACATCACATTTTTGGGGAGCATTGCACGAAGCGTTGGGAACGAAACTACGATTGAGTTCAGCTTACCATCCACAAACGAACGGACAGATTGAAAGGACGAATCAGTCCTTGGAAGATCTATTGAGAGCATGTGTATTAGATGATAGAGGAAGTTGGGATGATGTACTTCCGTTGATTGAGTTCACCTACAACAATAGTTTCCACGCAAGTATTGGGATGACACCATATGAAGCTTTATATGGGCGCAAGTGTCAAACGCCCTTGTGTTGGTATAAGGACGGTGAAAATATGATTGTCGGACCAGAGATGGTGCAACAGACTACAACTAAGGTAAGGAAGATCAAGGAGAGAATAAAGACTTCACAGGATCGTCAGAAGAGTTATGCAGACAAGCATCGCAGACTGTTAGAATTTGAGCAGGGTGACCATGTGTTTCTAAGAGTCACACCTACTACTGGAGTTGGTAGAGCATTGAAATCGAAGAAGTTGACTCTGAAATTCATTGGGCCATATCAGATTTCTGCACGAATTGGGCCTGTTGCTTATCGGATTGCATTGCCTCCGATACTGTCCAATATTCATGACGTGTTTCATGTGTCACGGTTGAGGAAATATCTTGCGGATCCATCTCATGTGATCGAACCAGACACAATCCAGCTAAAGGATAACTTTTCTTTCAAAGTACCACCTGTGAGAATTGATGACAGGAAGATTAAGCGATTGAGGACCAAGGATGTTTCGTTGGTCAAGGTGATTTGGAACCCAATTACTGGAGATGCGACTTGGGAACTGGAGAGCAAGATGAGAGCACAACACCCAGAGTTATTTATCGACACATAGTTTCGAGGACGAAACTAATTTTAGGGGGGTAGTAATGTAAGACCCGTAATTTTAAATTATACCTTATGTATTTTATTGGATTTTGGTATTGAACTCAGGGGCTTTTTAGCCAAGTTATTAATATTTTGGAGTTTATATGACCAAAAAGATATTTTGATGCCCGATTAGAATTTCTCGTCGACAAATAAATTAAATTAACTGCGGTGAATCCTTTACGAAGAATTTAATGCGTTATGGGTAAACTAATAAATTTAATAAATATCTAGAGTTGGAGATATTTGTTAAATATAATTAATATATATATATATATATATATATATATATAGAAAAGGAAAGGAAAGAAATAGGAGGAAAGGAAAAAGAAAGAAAGGAAAAACATAGGAAAGAAAAAGAAATGAGAGAAAAGGAAATCCATCTTCTTCCTCTGCCTCGTGTAACTCCCCCTTCCTCCATTGTTATGCAGTTTTCGTTTTCTTTGCTTCCTTTTGTTCAAGAATAGAAACCCAAGTCTTAGTGGGTAAGAAAGCAAAGATAACTCAACTCCACTCTTCCTCTTTGATCCGAAAACGAAGAAAAACGGTTTAGGGATTTCAAAACCGTCAAACACAAATCTCGCCGTTTCTTCTGGATCCAAGCTTCGTTTCGCGAAGGGATAGAAGGGAAAGTTGCTCACCACTACACTACGGTGCTAGTGAGCTAACTTTGGAAGCGACATCGCGAGTAAAGTTTTACCGAAATTGATCGTGGTGCCGTAAATCGACGTTAAAGCTAACGTTAAGGTAAGGGCTCCTTCCAAACTTTTAGTTTGCATTTAGGGACTTACTTGTGGTTGTGTGGAAGAGAATTTGGTTAGGGTTAAAGTAATGTTTTGTGGAGAATGAATATTTATGTATGATTTCGAGTATTTGAAACTTGTTGGGTTCGGGTGATGGATTGTGTCAATTTGTGTCGTCGTATTCGGCGTGTTCATATTTGATAATCATAGAATTTGAGATGTGTTTTGTGTGGTTTGGGTGGAAAAGTGGTTGGATGTGTTTTGGTGTGAATTACGAATTGATGTGTTTTTTATGTGGATTGATAATATGTTTGAGTTTGTTCTGTGTGGAATTTGAAAACCATTAAGTTAAATGAGTATTAAGAATGGGGAATCTCTTAATGTCTTGTTTACTTAATGTGTATTTGTGAAAATCATTTTGAGTTAAATGAGTATTAAGAATGGGGAATCTCTTAATATCTTTGTTTACTAATGTTTTGGAAAATCGTTTAAGTCAAATGAGAATTAAGAATGGGGAATCTCTTAATTTCTTGTTTACTTAATGTTTGTTTTGAAAATCGTTTAAGTTAACTAGGCGTTAAGAATGGGGAATCTCTTAATGTCTTGGTTACTTAATGTTTGTTTTGAAAATCGTTTAAGTTAACCGGGCATTAAGAATGGGGAATCTCTTAATGTTTTGTTACTTAATGTTGTTTTGAAAACCGTTTAAGTTAAAAGAATATTAAGAATGAGGAATCTCTTAATATGTCTGTTTGCTTAATGTTTGGCGTGAAAATCGTTTAAGTTAAATGAGTATTGAAAATGGGGAATCTTTTAATATCTGCATTTACTTAACGATTGTTGTGGATGGAGTCAGTATATGCTCACGCATTTTCATGCTTTTTGTAAATCGTGCAGACCCATGATAGGTGGCACCTTGATAAATAGTATTTTGGCCTGCGATAGGCGGTACATTTGTGATTTACGTTTTTTGTAAATTGTACAGACCCGTGATAGGTGGCACATTGGTAAATAGTACTTTGGCCCGTGATAGGCGGTACATTTACGATTTACGGTTTTTTGTAAATTGTGCAGACCCGTGATAGGTGGCACCTTGGTAAAGAGTACTTTGGCCTGTGATAGGCGATACATTTACAATTTATGTTCTTTTTAGTAAATCGTGCAGACTCGTGATAGGTGGCACCTTGGTAAACAGTACGGACCTGTGATAGGCAGTACGTTTATGGTTTATGCTTTTTAGTAAATCGTGCCGACCCGTGATAGGTGGCACCTGGGTAATTGGTACTTTGGCCTGCGATAGGCGGTACAATTATGATTTACGGCCCTTCGAGGAGGGTTTTGGTTTGGAATTCTGAGTCCATGCATTTTGGCATATACGCATTGCATTAGGGTGCTTGGCACACGAGTCGTGGTTGATTCAAATTATGATTGTGTTGATTTTGCTAAGTGTTATGGTTTGAAATTATGTGTAAGTGTGTTTTTGATTCAAATTATGATTGTGTTGATTTTGCTAAGTGTTATGGTTTGAAATTATGTATAGGTGTGTTTTGATTCAAATTGTGATTGAGTTGGTTTATGAATTTTTTTGAAAGAATACACAGGGAAATCGATTTACCCAATCGATTTGATGAGTTACAGGGGCCCTGTCCTTCCTGAAATCGATTTACCCAATCGATTTTGTAATATGTTTTTCAAAATGATTTGAGAAATCGATTTGGTAAATCGATTGGAGTCGATTGGATTCAATTGGATTCAATACAGGGGCCTTGTCTTTCCCAAAATCGATTTGCCCAATCGATTGGATCCAATACAGGGGCTCTGTCTTTCACGAAATCGATTGGACAATACAGGGGCTCAATCCTTCTCGAAATCGATTGCTCCAATCGATTGAGGCAAGTCTAGGGTTCAATTTTTACTAAAAACTTTCAAGAAATCGATTTGCCCAATCGATTGGCACAGTAGGAAATCTTATTTTGTGTTAGATGATGGATTTCTCAATTGATTATCAATGTATTGGTCAGTTATGTATTACTTGATGGATTGAGAACTTTATTTTGATTTCATTATCATTTGGTAAGCATTGTATGAACTTTTAGCATATGGAAAACCTTTTAAGATGCATGCTAAGTTGGAAGGGGTATTTTGTGCATTTGAAAACTTATATGTTATTTGTTAACTGTTAATTTCGGTTGGTGACCCTTTACAACTATTGTGGAAATCTGGGTTTTGCCCTCATATGAGAGTCAGGGCGGTCCTACTGGTTCGTACCCTACGGATAGGAATGTGGACGGGAATGCTTGATTGGAGCTACGTAGGAGGATCTCACGGGGCGCGTAGAGATTACTCGAGGCGTATAATTTTTTGTTATGTATAGAATGATCAGACGAGGATGTCACTCAGGACACATATGTCTTTCTTTTGGGCTACTTTTATTTTATATTGGAAGGATGTACATGTACTAATGTTGGCATCAGGATATGCTTTGGATTTATATTTTGAAAAAGAAAACTTTTCCGCTGTTTGTAAATTATAATGACTCAATTATTTATCCAAGAGTTTTACCTTATTTAATTATGTGTTGTATTTTAATTTCTTTAAAAAAAAAAATACACCATCGCTTTGAAAAATGGGGTGTTACACATAACAAAGAATTTAAATCTTTTAAAAGCTTGTTCTGTTTACAAATTTGAATTAAATTGTTTGATTCAAGGAAAAGAAAAACATTTATATTCCTTAAAACAAGATGTTTCTTTTCTCAAAATTGAACAACGATTACAAAATAATTTCGTAAAACAACAAATTTCAGATCTCCAAAAGAGAATTGAAAATGAAATTTATTCGGAATTAGCAAATGCTTTTTGGAATAGAAAACAACATATGGTAGACCTACCTTATGAGAATGGCTTTTCCGATAGACAAATCCCAACTAAAGCTAGACCTATTCAAATGAATTACGATCTTGAAACACATTGCAAAACAGAAATCCAAGACCTTGAACAAAAAGGTCTAATTACAAAATCTAGGTCACCCTGGAGTTGTGCAGCCTTCTACGTGAATAAAAATTCTGAAATAGAAAGAGGTACACCAAGGTTGGTCATCAACTATAAACCTTTAAACAAAGCCTTAAAATGGATTTGTTATCCGATTCCAAACAAAAAATATCTTTTACAAAAATTACACTCTTCTTCTGTATTTTCAAAATTTGACATGAAATCAGGTTTTTGGCAAATTCAAATAGATCCAAAAGATCGATATAAAACTGCTTTTACGGTCCCTTTTGGCCAATATGAATGGACAGTAATGCCTTTTGGATTAAAAAATGCTCCTTTAGAATTCCAGCGAATTATGAATGAAATTTTTAATCCATTCTCAAAATTTTGCATTGTCTATATTGACGATGTCCTAATATTTTCTGAAACCATTGAACAACATTTCAAATATCTTAGAACATTTTTAATGATCACTAAGAAAAATGGAATGGTTGTTTCAAAATTCAAAGTCTCTCTTTTCCAAACAAAAATCCATTTCTTAGGACATTACATCTCTCATGGAACTATTACGCCCATTGAGAGGTCCTTATCGTTCGCTGATAAATTTCTTGACAAAATCCTTGACAAAACACAATTACAAAGATTTTTAGGATCTTTGAATTATGTTTTAGACTTTTGTCCTAACATTAATAGGATAGCAAAACCCCTTCACGATAGATTAAAGAAAAAACCTGTCGCGTGGACTGAAGAACACACAAAGACAGTTCAAATTATCAAAAAGCAAGTCAAAGAAATACCTTGCTTGCATTTAGCTGACCCATCAGCCCAAAAAATTGTTGAAACAAATGCTTCTGACATAGGATATGGGGGTATCCTTAAGCAAAAAACAGATAACAAAGAATGCATTGTACAGTTTACATCTGCACATTGGAATGATTGCCAAAAGAATTACTCTACTATTAAAAAAGAAATTATTTCAATTGTCATGTGTATTACAAAATTTCAAAGTGATTTACTCAACCAAAAATTTTTACTTCGAATTGATTGCAAATTTGCAAAAGAAGTTTTACAAAAAGATGTTCAAAACATTGCATCAAAACAAATTTTTGCCAGATGGCAAGCAATTCTTAACATTTTTTATTTTGAAATTGAATTTATAAAAGGAGATCAAAACTCAATTCCATATTTTCTAACCAGATAATTTCTCCAAAACAGGACTTGAGTGATGCCCAGAAAATCTAAACGAATCGAGGTCCACAAGGACAAACCTCAAGAAACTCCAAAACCGATCTCTTCTGCCAAACCAATACGGTCTTGGAAAGAAGCTGTTGAAGAAAATGATGATCAAAACCAATTACAAAAATGGCTTGCCAGCCAAGCAACAATTGGTCCTGACAATTTCCAAGAAATCAAAGACTCACTTGAAGAAAACCTACAACTACAAAAAATTGAAAAACTCCACAAACTACAACAGGAAATTGAATCCCTCCAGATTCAATTGCCTTCGTTTGCGGGACAGGAGAGGGGAGAATCTTCAAAAACCCCTTCTTAGAAAATTATTTCAAAAACCTTACAGAAGGAACCATCCTGTAAAATAATTTCAAAACTCTCTCAAGGAAAAACCTCAAAAATTATTTTAAATGATTCTGAAAATACTTTGTTCAGACAAAAATCTGAATATTTTGTCAAAACTGATTACCAAAACATTTGGATGATTGAGGATCATTTCTATAATAGAAATCCTCAATCTGTCATCTCAAAGATTTTCCCAGAAGGCTGGTTTTTTAAACCATATGATTTATCAAAATCCCAGCCTTACTATAAATCTATTCTTGAATGTACAGGATCTGTAACCATTCAAGACAACCCAAAAGAAGGCCCAGTAGCCTATTCAACTGCAAAAACCACAAAATCATCCCACCATCAGAATGGGGATCAAACTTACACACAATAAAACAATTCCCACTCGATTTAAAAAATTCAATAAACCATTGCAGAACTTTTAATTACTGGGATTATCAGCAAGCCTGGTATAATGCCTTTCTCATCCACAACCAAAAATTTAGTCATACTTGGCTCTTTTTCTTTTACCTTACTATGGATCCTTCGAAAATTCCTCAATGGTTTGCTCATTGGTGGAAATTCTTTGGCTCCATTCCAGATATCTTAAAAACGGAAGTCCAAGAAAGCTTCCAATTGTACAAAACAAATTACAAACCAACAGACAGAGAACGCATTTTCCACCCTCTAATGCTATTCTCTACAAAATTCTTTCTACCATGGGTATTAGCATGGTATTTTGACATCAACCTAAAAGAAACCCAAACCATCCTTGTCAGAAAATTCAAAGTCAGATGGTGGACAAAATTTTCTATTCCACAAAGTCTCAAGAAGCAAGCAATATCAATGTGCTTCCAAAAGCAAGGAATGAAGAAACCAGACCAAATGGTAACTACATTCTTGGCCTAAAAGTCTTTTGCCCAAACACAACTAGCAGCGACAAAATCCGAAGAAGAATATTTTGAAATCATGGCCCAACTACTCAAAAGTAAGGCCCAATCATCAAAACATTCTTCAGACAGTGCTTCAGAAGACACCATCAATATGGACTATGAAAATGAAGACGATTGCTTCGGCATCATACCTATAAAATAAAATGGCCCAATAATATTGGACCATAAAAAAAAAGAGTATTTTATCGTAGCCCAAATTTCGTTACGAATCAGTGAAAAATTATTCTAGAATATCATTAATGGGCCTGGCCCAAAATAGACAAACGTGGCACAAAAAGTAGGAAGAATCTCATCATTTCCTCCACCTCATAATGCAGCACAAGCATAATCCTTTTCCTATATAAGGAAGGCTCCTCTTCAAGCTGAAGGCAGAGTGAAATACAACAAGTGCATATCTGTTAGAAATCTTGAGAATTTCCTAAGTGTCTCCTATATTTTTCATAATCTTGTATTTTCTTTTCCGTTTTCAAAACCAAGTTCTCATTGTAAGTATTTGTTACTATGTATTAATTAAATTCCGTTTTATCTGCATTCAATCTGTGTTGTGTTTTATGCTGTACAAATAAGTGTGCTCTGCACTTGCAACTAATGGCTGATCTTGTTCATCAGAAACTGCATTTATTTTATTTCGATTTTCTTTCTTGTGAAGGTCAACCTTCTACATCCTCTTCACCTTCCACATCCTCTTCAAAATTTCTTCCTAAAACCACTTATGACCTAACAAATATCTTAGGAAAAAGAGCTAGGCCACAAACCCATGTCACGATTCAATCTCTTCAAGAAGAGATTAAAATCGTAAAACAAGAGTTAAAAACTCTTAAACAAAAGCAAGAAGAAGCTCTACAAAAGAGATTAACCATATTTAAAATCAATTATATATATATATATATATATATATTCCGAGGTTTTCACATTTTGTACATAATGAAACAAAATATGCAATGATTTTCACTGTTGTTCCAACATTTTTGTTTAAATAAGTCAAGGGTGTTTTCAGTAACAAATGTAGATTTGTTGGACTTTTTTTTTTAATTTTTAAAATACTCTACTTTACGATTATTATATCAAAATATTCTACTTTTTTAGATCTTCGACATGTCTCAACTTGAATATACAATCATACAATCGCTCTCCATAATGCGACCATATATTAATTTAATTTTTTTAAATAATTAAAAATAAAATAATATATTAAATATAATATTTTTTTAAAAAGAAACAACTAAATGGTATTATTAAAATCCAACAAAATACATAAAATAAAATAAAAAGAACATCAAAATAAAAAATTACAAATTTTTAATTAACAACGTCCACCTAAATGTCTCCTGGTCCCACATTTTGAACGCCGTCAAACTCGTCTAGCTTTTTGGACAATTTGAGACTGTTTTGATTCATTCTCATTTTGATCATGTTCCTCATCGTCGTTTTCAATTGTTGATGGTGTATACAATTCAAATCCTTGATAATTTATGTGGATTAGAGCTACTCCCATTTGTCTCCGTATAATTTTGAGCCCGAGGTTATATATAAAATCAAAAACAGCATAACCCGACTCAGAAGTTATTTAATGAGTTTCAAACAAATTATAAAAAATATCACGTTTTGTCAAGTGGTTGTAGGTTTGTATTTCAGGCGTTGAAAGAACTTAACACAGAGTCAACATTTCTATTGAGGTATGTACATGTGGTGGTGGACCATTCATAATATGGAATGTATGGTTCGGTATATAAGTGAAGCAATGATGAAGACAATGTTGTAGTTTGATGCATAGTTTGTTATTGTAGAGTTGATGGGATGTTGAGTGGACATGAGGACATGATGGCAAATGCAAACGTAGATAACACATATATTGTTCGACAAAAATAAATAATTTGGTGTGTTGCTTGAACCAATTCATATATTTTTTGTTTTGTAAAACACCTTATATGAACTAACTTTGCAATACATGATTCTCATGCTTATTTCAATGTTTAATTTGTTTCCTTTTAACCCATCTCCATTAATAGACCTCATGGAAGCTTTTCACATTTTTTGTTGGTTGTGGTATTTGGTGATGGAAGTCGAACTGAAGTCTAATCATATATGTATGATGTTTTTCAACAATATAGTAACAATGCAGATAAGTACATTTAGTCCATTTGTCCATCTCTTCTTCATGAACTTCGTGTTGGAATATGAGATACGACCTCCAATAAAAATGATATGTAAAAAATATGCTATGTATATATAAGAAGAATACAAAAAAAATGTAAATAAGTGTGAATGGATATATTACTTCCTAAACCATCACGTAGTCGATTATTTTTTGGTATCTTTCTATGTCTTACAATGATCTTTACTAAATTTTCTATCACTAGAGGTAAATATGTCGAAAAAATAAAAAATATAGTGATATATTAAGTAGTTAGTTTTAAGGTTTAAATATGTTTTTGATCTTTATAATTATATATTTTTTATTTTGGTCCTCGTAAGTTTTTTTTTTTTAACATATCTGTAAATATAGTTTATTTTATATTTAAATATGTTTTTGGTACTTGC
>JBBPBS010001075.1:281129-331834 GCA_037974835.1 Cicer judaicum | reverse complement strand
ATACAAGTAAGTCTAGTATATATATATATATATATATATATATAAACACTAATTAGACCAAATTCATATTATGACACTTGTATATTAATATTCTGCAATTTTTGGGCAAATAAATGAATGATTTAGAAACTACAAGTTTGAAAATTTTATTTTAATGAATATATTTGGTTTCTGATGTGTTGTTCTATTTTAAAATAGTACATATGAACTTTTCCAATTATCAAGTTGATGCTTAACTTCAAATTGTTACTTCAAGTAATAAGTTGTCACATGTAGAATTGATTAACTAATATTTTATGTGCACGATAGTATGGAAATAATTTTTATTTTGATATAAAAAAAAAATAGTATATATTTTAAAATTATTAAAAGTTGATAAATGTTCATAGAATAAAGTAATAGGAAATCTTAATGATTTTATTTCCTATTTACTTTCTAATGTGATACTTATTTAAATTTACCATAGAACATATTTAAATATGAAACTTGAATTAATAAATAGAATTTATGATTCATGTATTAGTTATAATATAACTATGAATAAATATTTAATAGAAGTTAAATGAATTCTTATTTGTTAAGAGTAAATGACTTACATGTTTGGACCCACCTTATGATATTTGATTATGAGAAATTTTTATGATCATGTTTTGTTGGCTTGTGACAATATATATTTAATGCATTCAATATATTATATATTGGACTTGGATATATTAAAAAGATAATTAGAATTTTAAATTGATATGCTTATTAATTAAATTTGATAATTGAAAGTCGAACCTAAAGATTGTTGAATCTTTTGTTGGAGTATGCTGCAAATCTTGAATAAGAAGAAGATGAAATTGATGATAATGAAGATTGCATAAATAAATTTCAAAGCGTGTGTATCACACTAAACTTTAGGTTCGATTTGTCCCTATCAATCTATATCTATTAGATACAAACGAGTTAAGACGAATCCCCTTCAAGATACTTTAAAGATCCAACACATCACGGTCAATCCATTTCCTTACTATTTTCTCCTTCCCCAAATCTATATAGTATTGTTTACATATTTGATGAACTTTGAAAAATTTGCACACATGTTTTTGAGCATTAGAATGGAATCAATATATGCTTCATTTTAATTAGACTTTACTACATCTCATACACTCATGATGGTTTCACCTACTTATTTTGTTTTGAACTATTTTTTGCGTTCACATCCTTAGGTTTAACAACTTTCACCTTGACATCCAACTTACTTTAAGCTCACATTTTTTTGAAATGTCATACCGACACAATAAATGAGTAGTGTTTGAGAAAACTGTAGCAACAACATTCATCAACGCATTGTCTTGGACAATCACAATTACAAGACATCTCTAGAACCCAAGTGACATTATATTTCTTTTCAAACACCATATTATAAATAACTGCAAGTTAATATGTTAGCTCAATAGAAGTGACACCGAAAAACCTAAACAATCATAAACGATATCTATTGGTTTAATATGTTGAATTCATCAACAACACAAAAGAAAAAGTAGTAAACAACTTCATGGAATTCGAATGAGCCCATTAAATATGTTAGATTGTTTTAGAACCACCAACCACTATATATCTGTAAACATATTTATCATTAACCACATATTTTATCACATGTTGTGTTTATAATTTTGGACCCCTTATAGACTTGTATCAATTACATGTATTACAAATATGTTTGAGTCACATTGTTAGGTCTTACATAAACGATATCTATTGGTTTAATATGTTGAATTCATCAACAACACAAAAGAAAAAGTAGTAAACAACTTCATGGAATTTGAATGAGCCCATTAAATATGTTAGATTGTTTTAAAATCACCAACCACTATATATCTGGAGACATATTTATCATTAACCACATATTTTATCACATGTTGTGTTTATAATTCTGGATCCCTTATAGACTTGTATCAATTACATGTATTACAAATATGTTTGAGTCACATTGTTAGGTCTTACATAAACGGTATCTATTGGTTTAATATGTTGAATTCATCAACAACACAAAAGAAAAAGTAGTAAACAACTTCATAGAATTCGAATGAACCCATTAAATATGTTAGATTGTTTTAGAATCACCAACCACTATTTATCTGGAGACATATTTATCATTAACCGCATATTTTATCACATGTTGTGTTTATAATTCTGGACCCCTTATAGACTTATATATGTATTACAAATATGTTTGAATCACATTGTTAGGTCTTACATTTTTCAAAGTCATAAGAATATTTAGATAGAACGATGTTACCTGTCATCTAATCAATAAGTTTCATTTTTGTTTCCACATTTAAATGATTTGCACAAAAGTGACCTTTTAAATTTTGTCTAACTAATGATTGTGTTTTCTACGACTCCAATAATTTTCCATAAAAAAAAAAAAAAGAAAAATTAACCTAACAATTTGAATGAACTCACATTTTATACATTTCATGTCTTGACATTTTCACTACTTCTTTACTCACTAACCGTTTCCCATCCCAATACAAGAATTTTTTTTTATTTGACTCATGACTTGACGTTATAATAACAGTAACAAAACCTAACTTGAGAGCTTCACCTCGAACCCATTTCAACGTATCAAAAATTGGTTCAACAATGTCGTGTTTCAATTCAACAAGGTATGTCATAACTATTTCTTATAATGGGATGAAAAATCTAAAAAATTATCTTATAATTAGGACATTAGGGAGTATAACATAAACAGTGACAAACATTGAGGACAAATCCTTGAACCAGGAAAACATCTACAAAATAAATCATCGTGCTTCCATCTCAACCCTTTTAGGATCAGCTCCATAAACTAGAATTAGAAAGATAGCATTGCCAATTTTAGTCTTAGTAAGTTACAATTTCACAACAATGGTCTCATGAGCACCAATATCAAAATTGCTTTACTTGTCATAGTAGATCAATTTTACCACTCTCAACAAGTGGCTTTATTGATTTGTAACATATGAAGTAAAGGACATCCGGCTCCATCTCAAACAGCTTCGACCTGCCAAAATAATTAAATTAATCTGCTTTCTAATTTTTATTATTTAAAACAGCAAAATAAATTCATGCAAGAAAAAGATGATTTACCTGTCATCAACAGGTCCATCTTCAAGTTGAATGCCTGTGAGATATTCTTTACTTCTACACAAAACAAATGTGTCTAGTCGTGGTTCTGGAACTGAAACACGCAGAACAAAATAATTGGTAGATGGACAATAAGTTTAGTAAAATCACTGTGACACTGTTATTTTGTTGAAGCTCAAAAGTGTTGCTTTTGTCAAAATCACAGTGGTTCACCGTGATTCTGTCAATCTCAGTACCAATACAAACACGCACTAACATGATTTTCCCTTGCAAAGTAATCTACAATAACTGAGATACACCCAAGGAATAAAACAAACTGCCATGATTTCTGTCCCAAGCAGTAATCAGAGTATAACTGGATGAATAATAACTGGAGAAATGCAAAGAAATGATGGAAGGAAAGGAAAAAAGGCAGTGCCGCCCCTTTCTCTTTTTAATTTTGTAGGTTTGCATGGTTGATGAAAGACAATATTTGTAAAGGGTAAAGTGGCTATACACCTTAGCTATCAAAATATTTGAAACTACGAGCAGCAACATGGTCAATAAATACTTACAAGTCTATACAAAATATCATTATAGCCACCCTTCGGCATAAAGTATTACAACACTGTTCACTAGGGGGGTTAGCTATTGTTGGCTTGTGCCTTTCTGTTTTTAGTTTAGGAGTTAATAAAGGTAGTTAAATTCTGTTATGACTAATAACAGAAATAGTTGTTAGTTAGTTGGATGTAAATGCTTGTATATAAGTCAATTCACATTGTACATTCAACTCAGATAAATAACACAGATTCATTCCCAAAAGCTTGATATTCTCTGTTCAGTTTTCTTTCATTTTTAGTAAATCGTAATTTCAACCTCAAGAAAGAATGGGATCTATGAAGTTTGAAGTTGAAAAATTTACGGGAAAAAATTATTTCAGTCTTTGGAGGTTGAAGATGAGAGCTTTCTTGGTTCAGCAAGGGGTTGAGGATGCTTTAGCTGGTGAATCGAAGCTACCCGATACAATGTCGGCAAAGGAAAAGAAGGTGATGCTGAACAAAGCTCACAGCGCACTGATTCTTTCTCTTGGAGACAAGGTACTCAGGGAGGTGTCAAAGGAGAAGTCTGCGGCAGCAATATGGCTCAAATTGGAGAACCTATACATGAACAAATCATTGGCCAATAGGTTATATTTGAAGCAGAAGTTATTCAACATGAAGATGCAACAAGGGAAACCATTGGAAGATCACCTTGATGATTTCAACAAAGTCATTCTTGATCTTGAAAACATTGAGATCAAGATTGATGATGAAGATCAGGCCTTATTATTCCTCAAATCCTTGCCAAGTGAGAATGATAATCTTACTAACAAACTCATTTATGGAAGAGAGTCAGTAACATTGGAGAAGGTGCAAAATGCTCTTTGTGCAAAGGAGCTATCAAGAAAATCTGAAATAAAGGAGGAAAATGCTGAAGAAGTATTGAACATTCGAGGAAGGATTGAGAAGAGGGAATCAAAAGGTAAGAAAGGTTCAAGATCTAAGTCAAAGGAGGGAAAGAAGAAGAGGTGTTTCATCTGTCAAAGTGAAGATCACTTGAAAAAGGATTGTCCTGAATTCAAGAAAAAGAAGTTTGGCGAAAAAGGAAATCACAGTGGAGATGCAGATTTGGTGTCAGAAGGTTATGAAAGTGCAAAATTAATGTGTTTCTGAAAAGAAAGTCAGTGATGAATAGGTCCTTGACTCAGGTTGCACATTTCATATGTGCCCCCACAAGGACTGGTTCACTTATAAAAAAAGCAATGGAGGGAAAGTGCTACTTGGGAATAATAAAGCATGCAAGGTCACTGGAAATGAGGCAATCAAGCTCAGACTTGCAGATGGTGCAATCAGAATTCTGCAAGGTGTTAGACATGTACCAGAATTAAAAAGAAATCTAATCTCACTTGGGATGCTTGATGCACAAGGTCGTGTACAAGGCTGAAGGTGGAGTGTTGAAGATCACAAAGGGTTCTATGGTGGTGATGAAAGGAAAGCTAGAAGTTGGCCTGTCTAGACTTCAAGGAAGTGTTTTGCTGGGGGATGTAAATGCTGCTGCTGAAAGTGGGAAATAAAAAAATACCATTTGGCATGTGAGGCTGGCCCATATCAGTGAAGGTGGTCTAAAAGAATTGAGCAATCAGAAGTTGCTTGGCAGTGATCACATCAAATCTCTAGATCTGATTTTTGTGAGCATTGCATCTTTGGCAAGGCTACAAAATTGAAATTCAACACTGCTGTGCACAGAACTAAAGGAATTCTGGATTACATACACAAAATATCATTATAGTCACCCATCGGCATAAAGTATTACAACACTGTTCACTAGGGGGGTTAGCTATTGTTGGTTTATGCCTTTCTGTTTTAGTTTGGGAGTTAATAAAGATAATTAAATTCTGTTATGACTAATAGCAGAATTAGTTGTTAGTTAGTTGGATGTAAATGCTTGTATATAAGTCAATTCACATTGTACATTCAACTCAGATGAATAACACAGATTCATTCCCAAAAGCTTGATATTCTCTGTTCAGTTTTCTTTCATTTTTAGTAAATGATAACTTCATCTTCAAGAATCGAGTTTCTTTCAACAAACACAATCATTTAGCATCATTAAATTTGATAATGGAAGGATGTTCATTCTATGGGATTCATGCATTTCAAAACAACTTCACGTCAAATATGCAAAGGAAGCTACAGATCAGAAAAACAGCTCCAAGTATAAATTTCATAAAATGTTGAAACACAGTATTACAGAAATGATCCTCAGACTTGGAGTTTAATTCATTCAATCCAATCATTGCAAAATCTTTCATATTACTTGCCAAAATGCTAACAAGAAATTTTGTCTCATAACAGACTGATTTCAGGCAAATATTACCTAGAGTCCTAGACAGACACAAAATAGTACATAAGAAATAACAAAATAACAAAACAAACAAGCATTTGACTAAGTACTTACTAAAGTGAAGAAATCAATGATCGATATTGTAACCACCAATGATTTGTTATCATACATGTACATATAATGTCAACCATTGATTTGTTTATCAACAGTTGATATTATTCACTTTACACTCTAAAGCAAGTTGCTTACTTTAAAGGAACATAACCCAACAAAAAATGACAACTAAGAATGCTAACTTACCCATGTCCTCCTCTTCACTAATTACAGATTGCCTCTCATAAGACTGATAATTTTCAGGCAGTTTTGATAGAACACTCTCCTCCAGATGTTTCTTTAAGTCATCTGTGCACCTGCAACCAGAAAACTAGATTCAAACACCACAAGTAGCCAACTTTTAAGCTATCTTAATACATTGGTAGTCAGAAATAAAAAGTCAAGGATAGCCTTTCCTTTCAGTGAAAAATTTCTCATCCTTAGAAAGCCTGTTCCAAAGTTCTTCAGTTTTTCGGATGTGGAACATGTACTTTTCGATCTGCAATATAAAGGTGGTTATAAAATTAAACAAAATGCAATCTAGTGAATACAACAATAGGTCATGCTATACAGATCTTGATCAGTATTCAAATATTTCAACAATTAATGCTACCCTATTTAATTAAAACCTAAGATATAGGTAGAAGCCAAGGCTGTAAACAAAATTATCTTGCAAAATAGAGGCTATACAGAAAATCGAATTTTAATCTAGTTAAAGATTAATATGGCCACTGCTAATGCTCGAGGGAAAGGAAACAATATACTTTGTTGGTTCATTTTTCTTTCGCAGTTCCTATCAAATGAACTAATTTATACTTAACAGTTAATAACCATAACAATCCTATTGCTTTGAGTGTAAAAACTAAAAGTGTATGGCTGGTTACCTTCTGGATGCGGATGCGAAGATAGGACCTTAATAGAAATAGGGTTCTATCTAGGTCCATCTGATACAGAGATACTGAAAGAGGGTCGGTACCAACGGTCGATTTCTCCTCAACAGTTTCTTCCTGTAAAAGGAGAAAAAAACATCATAGTTACAGGGAAAAAGGTGTCCTTGACAAGCAGACAGTATTAACAGGGTTATAATCATTTATGGAAGGAAGATACAATCATTACTTAATACACTTACAACAGTAATCAAAGAGCAATTTCTAATTTTCACAAAAAGTAAAAGGGAATAGGGGTTGTTTTTTTGAAACTTTACCATCAATTCAATCTGTTCTCTGACGCGGGTGATCAAATCAGATTCAAAATGAAGAATCTCAGGGGCTGCCTTCTCATTACGCCAAGCTCGCTTCAGAAGCTCAACATCAGTGGTTGAAATCAAGGCATCATAATCATCCGTGAGCGATGCTTGTTCTCCTTCCACAGACCTTGAACCCATTTATCAGAATATACGTTGAAAACGTTCTGCTAGTGTTATGTTTCACTTTTGTTGCTCAGTGTTTTTCTTTCTCATTGCTACACACTACACTGCATGGATGCCAAACTAAAGTGATGGATATGGACGGTGTAAGTATGAAGTTAAAAAACGGTTGAACTAGCAATAATTAAATAATATTTTTTATTTTTTAATCCAATATAGGGGATTTAGAATACAGGTCCTTGACCGCAATCTGAACTGCATCATAATGGTTTTTGATGTTTGCAGAATCGCAACGCGACTGCAGTCGAGGTCATATTTGACCACAATTCTCGTAATATCAAGGATCGTGATGCAACCCCAACATTTACCACGACTATACTTTAAACCTTGATAATATATCAAAAAAGAAAATAAACATAAAACTCATAACTACATAACTTGTGAGACATAAACATGGTAATCAAGCATGCTACAAAATGTACTAGCCATAAAACACATAACCTATACTTTCCTTTTTTATATAAGTAAGAATCAAACACGTACACAATACCTTGGAGTTTACAATTCTCATACCCACAACATTGCCAACATTGGCTAGACCCCAGGGTTTAAAACATAGCATATACTTTCTTCTAGGCAACCAGTGTGTGTGTGAGTGTGACAACTATTTATCAATAATTTATACTTTCTTCTAGACAACCAAATTTGCTACACTACAAGCTTTCCACTACTGGAGTCATCACTGCCACTAAGATTCCTCGTTTTCATAGTTATATTTTTTTTCCATCATAAACCTATTTGGATGCAAATTACAATTGAGTAGACAAGCCTCCACTAAATAATTTTAATAATTTTGATCAGTTTCAAATAGATATGAAATATTTGATAGGTGAATACCTGGTTGTTCTCATTGCGAGATGCGACCTTCGATGTGCGCGCGAGAGAAGTAAGGGTAAGGGCTGCTTTTTAAGGGATTTGAATTTGATTTTTGGGGGAACAACACAAGAACTGGAAAAGAGACCTGGTCCTAATGCTCAATGTGTTCTCATGGAGTCCTTCTATTTCTTTTACTTTAAATTTTAACTTTTTTTTGTCTTGTTTGATAGGTATTGTTTTTAGATTAATTTTGATACGGTACAAATTTTTTTATACCAGTAAAATAAATTTGGTTTTACGACTTTTAAATAAAAAATAATAATAAAGTGAGGTATTATTCTTGATTAATTAACATATAAAATATTTTTATATTGTAAATGTATATTGATTATTATTTTTTTATTATGGACAAAACTTTAACTTGGTTTTTTTGTTTGTGTTAAATACATTTTTTCTAATTAAAATACATTTTAAGAATATTATAGATTTGAAAAAATTACGATAGTTATGAATATTTTAGATGGAGCATAAACCCAAACGTTCATTTTTTTTAACCAATATTAATTTCACTAAATTAATTATATTTATAATAAATTATTATGCTGAATAATTCATTACATAATTATTCTGAAGTCGACGGATCTTCACCATGTACAAAACTATTTAATATCCGACAATTGAAATATCCCACAATTCTTTTGCAAGGACATAAAAGTATTAATTTTGTTAGCAAGTCCAAACATGAATGAATTTACCATTATCACTTCTCAAAACACCTCTTCAAGCACATAATAATCCTGCATTGGTAATTGCACCATCAATATTTAGAGTCACCGTACTTGAAAACGGATGAATCCACCTAATATGAGCATAGCCAACTTTAGAATTATGATTCCCCAAGATCTTCTGGTCATGCATCAACTAGCATCAACACCATGAGTTGTTTGTATAACTCTATTCGATAACTCAGTTCTAGTGCAATCACTATTACTAAAAATGACCTCGTTTCTACTCCACCAAATAATGTCTAGCATCACACCAAAAATCAAGCTCCACTTTAAAAAATAGAAAGAATTAAGAATACAAAAAATCCTACGAATAATTAATGAATATTTTTTAAGGAATATGTTTGGACCCTTTTGTGGTAATAATTAATAATTCAATTAATAAAATGGAGTATATTAATTGCTAAATGTAATTCATAATAATCGATGAAGAATGCCACGTGTACTTTTGAACAGAGAATGTTAGATTTGTTTATTAGGTAGATGTAGATTAGTTATAACTAATCAGTATTCACTCATAAGAACCTTTCAACCTGATTACTCTCTCTTCTCCCATAAAATATGCCAAGTTTTGACATTACTTGTATTAGTACCATCCACAGTGCAAAGTAATAACAACTAAGTGAATATTTTTTTAGCACAGACACATACACACTCACTCTTGTGATAGTAAAAGAAGATCATGGGAAACAAGGTTAGCATGCTTCATTGTGTCCCTATAATGACAAAAAGAAAAACAGAAGGACAAATCCTCACGATTCCTACATTATCTTCCCTCTCTAATTTAGGCCTAGACAATTCTATTGAAGCCAATGAAACTACTATTGCCACCCCTCTTCCCCTACAAGAAACCTCATTTTACAATTGTCAAATTTGTTATGAATCAAAGCTTCCCAATTTCATTTTCAACATAGAGGGTTGCACTCATTTTTATTGCACACAATGCACTATGCAATACATAGTGTCAAAACTTGACGACAACCAAATCAACATTTTTTGTCCTGAACCAGGATGTTCTGCAGTATTGAATCCTCGTAATTGCAAACCAATTCTTCCAAACAATTTGTTGAATTGGTGGGAAAAAGCTTTGATTGAATCAATGATACCTGAAAAGAACAAATTTTATTGTCCATTTTATGATTGTTCAACACTTTTATTATTGAGTAAGGCTAATAATAATAATAATAATCAACAAGAAGCAGGGGTGAGGATAATTAAAAATACACAATGTGTGTGTCCTCGTTGCAAGAGAAAAGTTTGTGTTAATTGTAAAAGTCCTTGGCATGTTGCTATGACTTGTACTAAGTTTCAGAAAATGAAAGATAATAATCTTGATGAATTGATGTTGGATCTTGTTAAGAGAAAGAACTGGAGAAAGTGTCCACATTGTGGCCGTATTATTGAAAAGACTCATGGTTGCGGGCATATGCAATGCTGGTATGTTTATTTCATTTCCCTGCTTCTTCTTTTTTATATGCATAATGTTTTTTCTTTTATTATCGATTTGGATGTGTATGTCTTTGAATTCAAGATTTATAAACCTCGCATTAAATGTGACATTTGGTTCCGCAACGAGCGAAATTCGGAAAGTTTCGAAGAATGCATATAATTGATGTCCCTAAAATTTTGAAATAGCGTGCATTTGCATCTTTGAACACTCTTCGAACCTTTCACAAATTAATAGGCGGATAAATATTTAATAAATAATTTATAGTAAATAATTTTAATAAAAAATTGTTTTATTAATTTATAGTATTATCTCGTATTTTAGTTTAATTGAATTTTTAGTCTATTATAAAATTCAAATTTATTTTTCAGACACTCTTAAGAGCCATTTACTTTGTGAAAATAATATTTATTTTTATTTTTTAAAATTTGTATTAATTTTATTCATTAATAAGAAAGTAAAAGAATTTCGAAGTGAACAATCATCTATATTTTTAGAAACAATAAAAATATCAAAAAATTATTTTGATTATTTTCAAAAATGAATTTTCATTAACTAACATTATATTTTATCTTAGTGACAATGATTTGCTTCAAGAGTTTTTTTATCAAGATAAAATGCACATATATTTTTGCAAAAATGAAAATAATAAATATTTTTACAAAGTATACGACCCCTAATTTTCTTATAATTCTATGTAGTTTTGAATTTTTGTTATAGATATTTTAGTTTTAGATTGTTTTTAAATTTTCAAAGGTTATCTAATATTTAACTTTTCTTCAACAATATTTTATTTTACTTAAGGGGTCGATAAAAGATTTAATGATCAGTTATTTTAACCATATTTATATTGAAAGTTGCTTGTATTTGATAAACGATAAAAATATATGATTTATTAAAAAGTAGAAATTCGAATTCACCAATCGTACATGATACTCAAAATTTCATTGACAACCCGATAAAATCAATAATAAGTTCATGGGGTGCAAAGTATATTTATGATATTCATCAAACAAAAACAATATATATATATATATATATATATTTATATGCATTGATAGTGTAATTATTTTTTACAATGTTGGTCAATCACATTCGTCTTATCATAAAACATATTTGATTTTAATAGTATATACATTAAAATATATACGTTATATAAAAAGTAATTTGTAATTAATTGACAATGTAAAAATTTCATTGTTTGCATTTGTTTTCACAGTTGACAATAATTACTCAATAGTAGTCCTTTAAAAAACAATCATTCAACTCTATGAAAGGTCTACAACCAGCCTTAAATCCCCTCTTACAAGCATCCCAACAAACAAAAAAACATATTATCTTGAATTGTGGTCCAGATTCTAGTTGTGGTAGTGTACTAAACGTAATGCATGATCTTGAATTACTTATGAACAACTCAAACATATAATCACGCATTCTATTGTAATGCTCTATTATTTATATCACTTGTTTCAACCAAGTCTCTAACTTTATTAAAATTCTAAAATAATCCTTAGCTTTTTAATATATTAATCAAGTTATTCCCTCTGTCAGTGACAATCACTTAATATAGTTAACTTTACTGAAATATCATGTTAATTGTCTCATGAGCAAATATTAGAGACCAAATGATACTTTTTAAAAAATCTTGTTTGACATGAACTTGCCATGTGCACAAATGTTATGAACCAAATTGATATTTTTTTTATTCATATTTTTGGTGGTACAAGACTATTTTGACACTCATTAAGTCTTTTTTGTTGTTGATATCATTTTATAATACACTAGTTTTTTTGTGAAAACTTGTTTAGGCATATTTTGTGTGTACCTTTAATTAACAGTGTGATACAAAATAGAGATACCAAAACAATTAACATTTCATTAATTGCATGATATTTTTTGGCATACCTGCTTCCGCGATCATTCACCTTAATTTCAAGTAACTTGAGTTCTTTATTTTCTTTTTCCTGATTTGGTCATTTATTTAATTTTAAGTAACAATTTGATCTTTTATGTTTTAAAATATCAACAATATTATCCTTTTTTTTAACAAAAATTTCAAACAAAACCTATAAAATTAATTATCATCTTCAATATAAAATCAAATTCATAACTCAAATTTTCAAATAAACTAATATTTTTATTCTTTATTTGATGTTGTTGGAGATGAAAATATGAGTTTATTTGAATATTTGAGTTATGCATTTGATGAATACATGATTATTTTTGAAATTAGTAATGAATTTTATAGATTTTGTTTGAAGATTTTAATGATTTTATGAAGTTTATGTAAAGAAAGGATAATATGGTCAACATTTTAAGATATAAATGATCAAATTATTATTTAAAATTAAATAAAGAACCAAATCGGATAAAAAAATGACTGAAGTGTCACGTAAAATTAAATTAAAGGACTATAGGAACAATTATGTTTAGTATATTTTATGTGTACCTTAATAAATTAATTGTGTATTTATTGATTTATATGAAAGGATATTTTATGTGTACCTTAATTAATAGTGTCAATCTAGTGATACCAAAATAGTTAACATTTTATTAATTTTTAAAATCATTATATCAAGAAGAAATTACAAATGCATAACATTTCCCTAAAAAACTGCTCAAATATATAATTGGTTATGCAATTATGTATTTTATTTTGCTTTAATTTGTGTAAGTCTTTTTTATTTAATTTTGGTGTTGCATATATATATATATATATTTTTATTTTAGTCTCTATAAAATAATTGATTTTATCCCCTAAACTGGTAGCTATATAAGGAATTTTAATGATGAATCTCACTATCAACTAATTTTATAAAGAATAAAACCAAAGTAGAAGAAACAAAAACAAAACAAAAATATTTCAAATGACAAAAATTAAACGAAATTTTTCTTCAAAGAACATAAACAAAAAGATCATATTTACATAAGCCATCACATACTTTTAAAAAAATTAAAGGCTAAAAAACACTTACTAAAAATCTAAATATAGAAATTTAAAAAATGTATAAATATTAAATTTGTTTTTGAATTGTTATGATTAGTTTTTGAATCATCCAGTAATACACGGGAGTGAGTGAGGAATCTTTCATGGTAAGCAAAGTGGCAGTGTATGACCACTCAGTCACAATTCACTAACAAACCATCAATTTCTACTTTTTCTGAAAACACCTGAAATCTTAATTCAATTCAATTGAAATTGAAATTGAAATTGAATTCCAATGAGTGTCAAGACGACGACAACAACAAGAGGCGGCGCTCCTCCGTCAACGGCGGAGATTATCGACGTCGACTCATTTCACTTCTCTCGTCGCACAAAAACCAACACCTCCATCTCCGCTGCCATCGTTCTTTCTGATACGGAAGACGATGATGACGTTAGAATCCTCAATTTCATTCCCAAAAATACCCCTTTCAAAAAACGAAAAAGATTTGAAAAAGGAGAGTCTTCAAATTCAATTTCCGTACCGTTCATTTGCGAAATATGCACGGAAACTAAAACCACTCACGACGCTTTCTTCATCGGTGGTTGTTCCCATGCTTATTGCTCCGATTGTGTTGTTATGTACGTTGCTTCCAAGCTCGATGAAAACGTGATCAACGTTCGGTGTCCTGTTTCCGGTTGCAGTGGTTTATTGGAAGCTGAGGATTGCCGTTCGATTCTCCCGCCGGAGGTTTTTGATCGGTGGGGGAAGGCGTCGTGCGAGGCGTTGTTTGATGTTTCGGAGAAATTCTACTGTCCTTTTGCAGACTGTTCTGCGCTTTTGATTAATGATGGGACGGAGACTGTGAAGCAATCGGAATGTCCGAATTGTGGGAGAATGTTTTGTGCAAAATGTAAGGTTGCATGGCATGAAGGAATCGAATGTAGAGAATTTGAGAAGCTGAATTCGGATGAAAGGGAGAAAGAAGATGTTATGTTGATGCGTCTTGCGAAGGATATGAAATGGAGAAGATGTCCTAATTGTAGGTTTTATGTTGCCAAATCGGAGGGTTGCTTGTACATGAAATGCAGGTTCTTCTTCTCTTTGATTACTAGTCGTACCATTCTTTATTAGCACTCACGCTTCAATTTAAAGGTATGTTTTTTATGTGACATTGACACGTGTTGATGTCCGACACCAATGTGGTTGTCAAATAGCCAATATAGTGGCACTATAGCATAGTGTATTTAAACTAATTACTATTATTATGCTAGATATTATTTAGTACAATATGGTGGCACTTATAGCACAATTGAATTTAAACAAATTGCTATTTTTCACGATTCGTGATTGATAACACTGCGGACATTGACCAATATATGTGAATGTGATTATCATGAGTTTCTTTAATTTTTTAAATTTTAAGAGTGTTTACGTGCGTCGAGGTTGTATACAATACTTGTGTATATGACAATGCTTCATAGGTTTTGTTTGCATCATTCAATTATTATTGTTTGCAGTATTCAATGATTATAATGAAACTATTACTCTAAGGGTCATGACAAACTTTATCCATGATATGTATAATCATGTATACATCTTAATTGGAGGTTTGTTGTGTTGGATAGTAATTAATAGAGAACACTAAGTTTAGCATGAAGGAACCTCAAAATATCCAAGTGCTTAGGTAACTCCTTGTGTTTCCCCTGTTTTGGGTTCGTCAAATTTGTACAAGTAATTGATTTCATGTGACACTTTTAGCTTTGTGGAAGGCAGCCAGGTTTTAAATTGTTGTGGTATCACGGTCTTTGTTATTAAGGAGAATTGTGATCAAATAGAACATCAATTGCCATTGCATTGCAATTACAGAGACACCATAAACCTCTGATGTTTCGATCAAATTCTTGGTTGCGTACCTTTTTATAAAACCCTGATTAGCTGTTTATGCGACGATCTGATTGATAGTCAGCATAAGAAAATGCGATGCTTCTTTCTTTGCTATAATTGACAAATTGCCTTTTTTAAAGATATTAAAGCTTCTACACTAACATGTTGATGCTGTGGAGACAATACTTATATATATAAATATGTGGGAAAAATACTCATATAAGAGTTATTTTGTTTCACTTTATTATTATTTTTACCATTTATTTCCTCCATATGTCATGAGTCATGACAAATTTCATGTATTTTTCATTACTCAGAAATTCTGTCTAAACTGGATTATTGTTGTTTTCAAGTTAGTTCATGGTCATGTATATCTGTGATCTGGCTTTTTCACTACTTTTATTTGATGTCTTCGGGCTTGTTTTCAGTACACAGCACTTATATTTAAAGGGTTCATAATCACCATCCCACATACTACAAAGTTCTCTTAAGCATGGAATCCATGCATGTGATTCAAGTCTATTTATCTTGTTTCTATAAAAGAAATAGGAAATTTGTGAATTGATGTTTGATATTTCTTCTATTTTGGGCTGCAGGTGTGGAGTTGCCTTCTGTTACAATTGTGGAGTTCGTTCCACAAATAGCAGCCATTATTGCAGCAATTGTAATCGCTAACGACACTAGACTATGTTATTATGTTTTATAAATTAAACCTATGATCTAATTCTTATCGTGAGTAGTAACTCTTTTATTTTATGCATTATAAAGGTCACAACTGTTTAGACCTTTTTGTAAATATTTAAACAATGTTTCCACTTTTATCAGTAAGAGTTATGAGTGCATAATTCCTTCTGTATCTTTGGATGCAAATATGAAGTAAATCATGTCATTCCAAGACTGATATCCTTATAAACAAGGTCTCACCAATAACTAATAAGGATGCTACATTCTGTATGCTTGTGTATCAACATCATTTGTTGCACCATATAGTCAAAAGAGCTAGCCATAGTATGTGTGATGCTATTTTTTCTCCGATTTGGTGAATGAAATGCCTGGAAAGGATCAAGTTGTTATTGTGGAATGGTTTGCCGTCGAATGTTAGAAGGGATCTTTATCACTGATTGTGTTACACAACATGGACAAAAATCAAAGAATATTTGATCCTTAACCTGTCACTCCTTCGATCAACGTGAAAATACAATTTTGTCCTTCTATAAAACCTTTAAAAAAAATTTACTACTCATTTTTTCACCTCCTCTTTTGAAACATCAAAGATTTCATCATAACTTTTGAATATTTCCAAATTTTTGAAATAACTCAAAATTTTCATTCCTTCGAAATAAATGTTTTCAAATTTTCGAGAGTTTCAAAACTTTTGAAACTTTCCAGATTTGGAAACTTTTGAAACTTTTCAGATTTGAAAACTTTCCAAATTTGAAAATTTGAAAAGTTTCGAAAGTTTTCAAATCTGAAAAACTTTGAAAGTTTCCAAAATTTCTCTATTTCGAAAGTTTTAGACTGCTCGAAACTTTTGAAATTTTTTATTTTGATGGTATGAAAACTTCGAGTATCACTTTTTTAATTCAAAAATTTGAAAATATTCGAAAGTTATGGTGAATTATTTATAGAAGAACAAAATTGAGCGGTGACAGGTTTAGGTGTAGGGTGTGTGGCGTCCGATTTATCCGCGAAAAAGAGTCGTCATCAATTTTATTTTTGTTAAAGAAAAAATTGGATAAAACTTAAAATAATAAATTTTGAACCAAAAATTTAGATTCGAGAGTCGATTACGAGCGGGAAAAGTATTACCACCCTACAATGTCCGTTAAAACTGTTACCCTATAATTTGGTTATTCTTTTTATTAATGTAAATATTTTTTATTAATTTGGTTTGACAAGTGGAAGACCTTGCTCCTACGTATCCCTAAGCGCAATTGGTTTTATTATTAATTTTATTTTATATATATATATATATATATATATCAAAATAAATTCACAATATAATAATAATAATAATAATATTATTAATAATAATAATAATAATAATAATAATAATAATGAGTAGCGTGTTGTATATTGATTTGTGTATAGTTTTATCTTAAAGAAATACTTTTACTATTTTTTTTTGCGTTTACAAATTGTAAAGGATAAAAATTCAAGAGCAAATCCGCAAGTCGGCAGCGCATATGTGGCGCGAACCACGACGATAATAACAAAAGAGTTTAAGCTCTAACACACAAGATAAAAAACAAAATAAAGATAATAAATCACGAATTTGATAAAGAAGTAGACAATTATACAACAATCGACTTGATTCTTAATAAACTTGATTGTTAAACTAAAAAGAATTTCTTGTTTATATCATACGTGCATAGAAAAGTAAAAAAACAACTCAATTACAACAATAATGTCAAAAAATAGATGAGAAGGAAAAAAAAGTATTTACCGCGCTGGAGAAGTTTTTTATTAGCTCTTGGTTCCAATCTTTCCTCTCCTTTTCTCCTCCTCTTTTAGTTTTTTTGTCCTCTTATTTATAGTTACGAATTAGGTTTAAATTTTTTAAAAATAATCATTCTCATTCTCATTAATGATCATGAAGGTAATTTTTAGCGTTTTCAAAAACCTATTATAATATGATTTTTTAACCTTTTTAAGAAACATTAAATTAAATCGGAATTGATATCTTTTATTATTATTTTTTTACTTAACGAAAAGTCAAAAATATCCTTAATGTTTTTTATTATATTTTTTCTATAAATAAAAAAAAAGGAAGAGCTCACAAAATTAGGTGTCAACAACCTAACTCTTTATTTTTATTATTATTTTTATCATTATTTATTTTTAAATTTTTTTTAATAAACTAACCAATACGATACATTGAAATTTATATACTAAAATACCCTACTTTTTTTGACCTAAAGGAAGTCGCATCTCCGCCATGCGATCATCTAAAGGATGATTTTTTTTCATGCAGTAGGAAGTCGCATCTTTGGGAAGTGACCGACCATTTATAACCACCTAATGCAGAAAAGTTAAAAATTAAAATTAAAAATTAAAAGGTTATAGATGGTTGTGAATGCAACATCAACAAAAATCATCTTTCATGTGGTCGCATGGGGCGTATGCGACCTCCCGAAGGTAAAAACAAAAGTAGGATATTTTGATAAATAAATTTTTAATGTAGAGTATATTGGTTAGTTTTTTTTTAGAAAAAGGGGATATATATGAAGAAAAAAAACCTTTTGAAGTCTTGTTGGTTGGTGCTATTTTGTACATCTTTGATATCAATAAGGTGAACTTTGAATACATGTTGGGTCTTTGTAACTTGTAAGTATAGTTTTATTTTTATTATGCTATTGTTTTAAGATTTCCTTGCTGCAAAATTAGTAGAAACGGTGACTTTTCGGCAAAGGAAGTTCCATTTTGCAACTCTGATCAGCACCTTATTATGTGATTTGGCATTTTTTTCTCAGATTATGAGTCGTTATTTTTTTTATTTAAAACAAGAGAAAATGCTCCATCCCACCTTCTTTCCCCTTCTACGTGGACCTCCCAACTTCACTCCACCCCACCATCTCTTCCCCTCTCATAGGACTGTTCAGTTCTAACTTTCCATGCATTTGTCGTCAAACTTGAGCTCTTCACTTTCACTATGACACTATATAATTGAAGTAGATATCAGTCTTGGACAAAGTGGAATTACGTTACAATCTCCTTTAAGCTAGTTGTTACTGTTTTGTGATAGTCTTAGCATTGCTTTATGCACTAGGTTGATTATCTCTTTCACAACCGATCAACTCAACCCGTTAGCTATGATTTCACAATCATCAGCTTTGAAGAATATGGAGTTGGTGTCAATTTGCACAAAGGGTGTGTTTGTATGTATAGAGTAAGCAAAGAAAGAAGTTGAAGAGAAGACGATATTGATCCTCTACACCAAATATTCTTCTACACCTATTTTATCTCCCTCATCAATGCTTAATATGCAACGCAAGTTAATCTAGTCTAATGAATTTAATTCTTAGATAAAGATATAGTATCTTTATTTTGGACTTGAGGATGAAGATAATGAATTTGTGAAATGGTGCAGGGATTAATCATTTCAAACAAACTCTGAGCCATGAGTGGTTTGAGACTGATGCAGTTCTTCGTGTTAGCTTGGGAAATTTTCTATTTTTCACTATTCTGGCTACTCTAATGATTGGTGTCAAAACTCAGAAGGATCCTCGTGATGGCTTGCACCATGGGGGTTGGATGATGAAAATCATCTGTTGGTGCCTTATGGTTATCTTTATGTTCTTCCTTCCAAGCGAGATCATCAGCTTTTATGGTGAGAATGTTTTCGAGTGTCATTTCAGTTTGCTTATTTCAATGGATTCCTTTTAGTTGAATTTTAATGTGTTGTAAGAAACTATGCAAGTGTAATAACATTAGACTACATTTGGATGCTCTCAGGGTGTTATATTATTGTATGTAAATAGGAGCCTTTAATAAGAAGTCTTCTTCATGCTTCTAGACTTCCATTCAAACATGTGATTGTGAATAGATAAGTGGAAGTCTGAGGCTTACAATTGAGTTGAATCTAATTTGATGATTTTATTAAGAATGGATACGAGTATTTAGTTTTTTTTAAGGGAGTATTAATTAACCATATAACACTTACCATTGCTTTTCATCATTGAAAATCTTATTCATGAATTGCACATCTTGTGGACTTTTGGAGAGCCATAAGTTATTAGAAGGTGGATGTTACAGCTGGAATACTTTTTTTTTTTCTTTCGATAAACCATTGATTCTTTAAAGTAATTATCTTATTTGTCAGACATTGCTTTGAATTTGGGTTAACTTCTCTTGATTAAAGTACAGTTTTACATATCATTTTTTCATTATGTTGTTTTCCTTAAATGTCTAGTATATCATTAGCAATTGTTTCAAATCTTGTCTTACAAAACAGTTTGTCATTCTTTAAAGTAATTATCTTATTCAGTCTCTTACAATATCTTTTTTATTTCTATGACCTTGATGCTTGCATTTGTTTTTGCCATAGTAGCTTTGCATCCTTCAGTAAGTTCATTTATTTATTTTAGTGCTTCTTACTGCAATAATTTGATTTCCTTGTTTTTTGTATGTAGAATTTCACCAATATTGTCTATCATATGAAATTGAATCTTCATTGCTTGGAAGTTGTAAATGATATATTTTCCATTTGTATTAACTTGAGCACATGATGAAAATGTGACTGTGTAGATGTTCATATATAACCTGTTTTTATTAGTTATCAAATATAGTTCCTTATTTGCTTATTCTTAGTTTTTGTTTCTCCTGAATGTGAATTTGTTAAATATGGCATTTCCAAATATATTATATCATTCTTTTCTGCTTACAAAATATATAGAAGTTTATTTATAACTGAATTTTTCTAAGCATGGCGTGAAGTATCAATTTCTTGACCTTATTTTGTTCTGTTAGGAATTGCTTTTATTTGGTACAGTAGATATAGACTATTGACTATTCCTGACCTGTTGGATCCATTCTTGTTTACAGGTAAATGGAGGTGTTTTGCCTGCTTCAGTGATATCATTATATTGCACTTATCTCTACTATAGTGCACTGGCTAGTGAACCTAGAGATTACGAGTGCAATGGTCTTCACAAACACTCAAAAGCTGTTTCCACTTGCACTCTTACTTTGGATTAGTCACAACAGTTCTATCAGTTGTGTATTCTGCTGTGCATGCTGGATCTTCTGCGGCAGTGCTTTCTCTACCAAGCTCTCCTCGTGCCGGTAAATTATCAAAACCCAATATTTATTTATTTTTGTCGAGATATTCTAAATTCGTGAGACTAGCAACCATCCAATATATGAACTTGCAATGCGGAGTGCGATTCAGTGCTATGAAGGAAAATAATGAACTATCATGTTATTTGATTAATAATAATTTACCTTAATTTTCTACATGCTCATACTGACAATCTGCCATTTCTGTCTGTTCTGCAGGGAAGCCTTTGCTTCCATTGGATGTTTAAGGAGGAAGAAAGTAACGAGAAAGCAAAGCCAATTACATATTCATATGCCTTCTTCCACTTGATTTTCTCTCTTGCTAGCATGTATTCTGCTATGCTTCTGACAGGTTGGTCTACCTCTGTTGGAGAGAGTGATAAGTTGGTTGACGTGGGGTGGCCTTCAGTTTGGGTTCGGATTGTCACTTGCTGGACAACTGCCCTGTTATACTTATGGTCTCTCGTAGCTCCTATCATGTTCCCAGAGAGGGAGTTTTGAGTGCTTTGCACCTCAAATTCTCATGCATGAGGAATATTGTGTGTAACCTGTGACTATTATGTATTTGGTTGCAGTTGAGCTGGCTGCATATATTATGATAAATGATATGCATCTATATCCACATATAAAGTAAAAAAAGTGTTATGAATATGACAATTCCAATTGCCATGTTTTCAATTGTATAGTGAGATTTGTACCCTAAATAAATATGTTTGCATCTTCTTATCATAATTTTACTGGAGGCACCAAGCAAGCACAAGTCTACAAAACAAAGAGTTCTTAAGAAAAATAAAACCAGTTGAAATTCGTTATTAAATCCAGTATTAATTTATGAAATTTTGGGTATCATTTAGTATTTTAATGAGTTAATTAAATACAAATACGCCCTTGAGCCTGGTGGTGGTGGTATTTCTATTTACTATTTTATGTTTAGAAAAAATTAAAATTTTTGTGCAGTATCTATTAAAAAATAATATTTTTGTGCAGTGTCTATAAAATTATCTTATGAATAGTTAGTCGATGTTGGAATATAATATATATTTTTGAATAATTCTTGTGCATGCACAATAGGAATGTCGGTTTGGAAGCTAAAAGGTAAAATTAAATAAATACAAATATTAAACCTCATAAATTATAAACTTTGAACTTTATATTGAATTATTTTATTTTTATGAAAAATAAATAGATTTGTTTTTTATATATAAAAATAAATTGATTTAGTTATTATATTAAATTTTATTTGGCTCACACTATAAAAAATATTTTATTATTATAATTTTTTAAATGATAAAAAATAATTTTCTGAAAAATGCATTTTAATATTAATTTAAAAACTAAATGTGCCGTACAAGTTAAATTGATACATAGACCTTATAGTTTTTCTTAATTATTTATCATTTCAACTCGTTGATTTCTCTCTTTGTAGTAAATAATTAAAGTTAAGATAACATTTATTAATACCTTCAAATTTAAAAATAAAAAATTTAAACGAGTAATATTTTTTTAAAAAAATGACTTTTAAAATAGACAGTAGTTAATTTTAAATTTGTGTCTCAAAGAGAGAATAGTCAAATCCTTAACTGCTGACTTTGTTTATCAGCTCATCAAAAAAGAATTTAAGCCTAATACTATTCATATAACACCGCATACCCAATTGTGTCCAATTTATAAGGGAAACTACATTTTCAGGCACTAAACGCAGTTCTTGATATTGAAAAGGCAGCAATTACATCATGGTTTAAAGCCCATCAAGTACATTCAACCAAATCTTTCTCACTTATCTCCTTGTGAAGCCACATGCTGCAGATGAACCCAAATAAAATGGAAAACAGGAGTTGCCACATATTTCAACAGCTTTAACAACAAACGCTTATATATTTTTTAGTGACAAACCATCAAAATTCATTTAAATATGTTTTTGATTCTTGTAAAATTTTTTGTTTGATTTATACCCTTGCAAATTCTAATAAGTTTTAGAAAAGTCTTTTATGAATTTTTTTAAATAAAAAAAATTCTGATATGACTAATTTTGGATGAGTAAAAAAAACTTAATACTAATTAATTCATTAAGAAACTAATTAAATAATAAAAGCTCAAAAATTTTCATCTTTAACCATAATCTTTTAATAAAAATTAAACAACTTTCATCTTTAACCCTAATTTCGTCATTTTTAGTGTCAAACAAATACTTATTTTTAAAGATAAAAAATGGACATTTCTATTATTTCTGATTTACAAACTTCAAAATATTTATCCTCAAAAAAAAAAAAGACTTAACAACTTACTTCAATCTACGTCTCTGAATTTTGATTTTTTATCACGGTACACACATATTATATTTAGTCTTTTGTGATATTCTATTTTTAAGGTCGGTGTTTCTATTTACTATTTTATGTTTAGAAAAAATTAAGTTGAAAATTCTAATTTTTATTTCAGGAATTTAAAAAATATAAAATGCAACATAACAAAAATAAAATTTAATGCACATGGAAACGATTTAGTAATACTAGATTTTTCTAATATTTTAAAACATTTAAAATTGTTTTGTTCCACATTTGAAAAAATTGGACAGCAAAGTTAGTTATTGGAAATATTTTTTTAAAAAAATATCTGATTTTAAATAAATAGAGTCTTAATAGTTTGAAGTTCACACATAAAAGATAAATAAAATTTAATTAAAAAAATTATTTTAATATTCAAAATTTCATGAATAATTTAATATGAATTGAAATAAAATGCAACAAAATTTAAAAAAAAATTAAATGCAACATAGCTAAACAAAAAATTAAATGCAACAGAACTAAAAAAAATAACTGCAGCAGAACTAAACAAACAAACAAAAATTAAATGCAACAGAACTAAAAAAACAAATAGAAATTAAATGCATCTCAAAAAGATTTAGTAATCAACTTTTTTTAAAAAAAAAAAAAAAATTGATTTTGTTGGATTTAAAGATTTGATTTTGTTGGATTTAAAGATTTGATTTGATTATTAACCTTATAAACATAGAGCCAACACACTCCAAACATATAGTGAATTCTAGTTTCATTCTCTTGTCTTGTTTGTTCTCCATACACAACACAAACACAATGAGTTCTTTATTGGTAATGGATTTGGAGATATTAAGATGGAACATTCTACATCCAAGCCAAATGTTACATGTTTCTGGCTTGATGCTAAAGATTCAACAGCTATTATGTCTCAACAAAACAACAACACAACAACCGATTCTGTCAAAGATTCAAAACTCATCTTGTCTAAAGAAGTTGGTGTGCAAGTAATGAAGGATTCTTGTTCTAAGAAGATTATCAATGAAACAAGAAACCCAAGAACCGAAAATTGTGGCTTCAAGACTGATGGCAGTGAGATCAAGATTCAAAAGCGAAAGAAGCCGATGGAACATTACAAGAAGATGCAATGTTGGGTTATTTTGAAGAGGATGATGATTGGAAGAGATAGCTGGCCTCTAAAAGACCCTATTGATCTCAAGTTCTTGAAGACTTTTCATCCCAAGGATAATTTAGAAAACAAGTCTAAGTTGAAGACTATGGGTTTAAAGGACATTGAAGCCAAATTGCAACTCTATTCAACACCCGATGAATTTGCTACTGACGTCAGATTTGTATTCTCTCAACGAATGTTATTATATCCTCCTAGGAATGACATTCATAAAATTGCACTAAAGTTTAGTCAATCTTTTGAAAACAAATGGAACTCTCTCAAAAAAGATTGGGACCTTGAGGAAAGAAAAAGAAACAAGAGGAAGAGGGATGAACATGTTCATGAGAGGGAAGACTTCTTTCAAACCAAAAGGTCAAAATAAGATATGCAAGACAGCATCTTGTTTCTTTTGCATGTATCAAAATAAGATATGCTATGTATATACTAGATATGTTGTCACTTTTGACAAGATATTGTTATCGTTTGTATTCTTATATTTTGTGTATAACTGACAATACAAAACATGAGTTAATGTCTTACTACTATTCTCCCTGTTTATAATTGAGTAACACATATTATTCATTCTTTTTAAAGAATGGAATAATTCTAATAAATTATTTATATTATTCATTCTTTTTCTAAATTACTTCTTCCACCACAGTTATTACTTAATTAATATGAGTTTTTGTTAGTTACATTATATCCGAACTTATTTTAAATTAGAAGGTCTCAAGAACTGAAATGATTCATAGAATTCATATGTGGGTGTCTGGAAGAAGTAAATATTATAAGATCATATAAATTGCATATATAAGCTGTTTTTTTATTTTTTAAGTAAAAATTATCACTATGACATTCCTCAAAGGCATCCTTAAGTTTGCCTACTACCATAATTAAAAGATCATATGTGAGTGTTTGGAAGATGTTAACGAAATAACTTTACATATAAGTTATTTTAGACTTATTTCAATAATCCATTTAAAATTTAGTAAAAAAAAAATAAGCACTTTAAAAAATTGTAGGAAAACATGTTAAAATTTATACAAAACAATTTAACCACATTTTCTCTTTTTGAACATAGAAATTTTTTCTACCAAGGCTGAGGAGTAACACATCTGCGAATCATAACTCTCTTTCTTTCAAAGTTATATCTATATATTCCTACATCAAATGCCATATGCTCTGTACTCTATTTCAATCCCTTTGTTTGTTAATTTTCAACAACAAAAATAGAAGTGTGAATATGAACAAAGGAACCATGTGTTTTTCAAAGCCACTGTATCACCATGCATGTTGGATATTTCCCAATCCATCGTGTACTTTATAATGGACAGAGGAAACGTTTATCAAAGGAATAGGCTTTGATATTTCAAACAAGCATCTCTTGACAACAAGTTGAGTGAGATTAGTAGAAGATAAGGAAAACTACAATTCTAGAGAACTAATTTATGTTCTTCTAATAAATTAATTGGGAATTCTTGAATTGATAATGCTGAATCTTGTTTTCTGCAAATACCTGAAGGGGCATGCATTTAAAGGCAGCAATGCACGAATTGCGGGGGAAAAAAATACAAGGTATTCCGCCACAATGGGCAGCCAATTTTCATACACTTCTTTGCAGCAGTAATCCTTTCAGTGGGATATGGTCATACCAGTGACTTAAGGAACCAATGTGTATTCCCTGTTATGAGAAGGCAAGGCTTGTAAAAAAAGTTGGGCAAAAATAGAAAAAAAGGGTCATGGGTCATGTGAGAGATGATTGTTATAGTTATTCCTGATCAAAAAAAGCATCATGGGAGTAACTTAAAAGAGTTACTCTTAACTTATTCCCTTCTTGTTATATATATATATATATATATATATATATAACAAGAATGTCATGTTTAATGTGTCTTTCAACCTAAGAACAAGGAGAAAAAGCTGAAAACCCGTTAAGCATATTAGAGATTACTTATAAAAACTTGATGTAAATATACAAGCCATAAGAAGTACAAATCAAAATCGACCAACCAAGAACACTGTATGTAATAAATTGATTGCTACAAAAAATTTATGGAAAAAAAAAAGTTAATAAAGAGAGTAAACACTGAGGGAAATTCAAACTAAAACAATGATAACATTGTCATCATACCGATTGTGAGGCCATCTGCACCAGAATTTTGGCAAGTGGGAGTATGCAAAACCTTTTGAAAGGACAAAGAGAGAAAAATAATTAGCCAGTACAAAAGAGATTTTGCTGCTTAGCAGCTTTACTTATGCTGCAGAAATGCCAGAGAAGATACATATTATCTTTTCACTTCTTTAAGATGCACTCTACCCAGTAAACCCCATAATGATTAAAAAATATGTGGGCAGCTTTATTTTTTTCTGTCACATTATCTTGTTAATTAAGAAACCAGATAAAAAGATTTAAAAGAAAAGATAAACATCTTACATTCCTCGGCCACCGTCAAGTGCTTCCTCTGCTGGATGTTTCCATTCATCAATTCTGTTAGACAGTACGCAATAGTTTATCAAAATAATACTATATAGTAGCAACAAGATTAATAGATGAGAGAGAGAGATTACACCCATCCATAGCGACGATCAAACAGAAGCCGCTTTGAGGATTGTCTTGAGTTTGGAACATTGACTCTGGAGCTTGTGGATTCCATTTATCTTACTTTTTTTCTTAACTGGGTGTAGAGAGGGCATAAAGAAAAAAGAAACTCGTGTTGATGTTGATAGCCAAAAACAAAGGTCACCTGAACCTAAAAACATAACAAATTGGACATTTTATATTAAATCATTTCCAACTTATTGTTTGCTTATTTTTCAAAATAAATGTCAATCTAGTAAGATAAAAATTTAGATGGTACAGAGGTGTTGCCAACTACAAAAAAAGATAAAATACACAATCATATGAAAAAGATATCAATTTAAAGTGTTACTGTGCTGACAATTTTCCCAATTCAATCATGTCTTGTTTGAATACAGAACTACACTTAAAGTTCTCACACTACAGCTAAACTTTGACACTCTACACTTCTTTAAAATAACTATTGCTCCCAAATGTATAGTTTAGTTATCATCTTCAACCTATACTGTAAACAAGATAATTGTGCAATGACTTCGCACACTTAGACAATAATTTGCAAACAAAGCATAGTAAGATACAAAATAGTTATTCTATATAGGAGTTATGAAACCAATACACTTCAGCTAGAAACACTACAAAACAAACTATTACTATCTGCTCTACCAGTTTTTCTCAAGTGAGCCACAGAATGTATTGCAAACAAATTAAACAGTGAAGATAATTTAACATTTACCACTTGTCAGTTTCAGCCTCATAGAAGATTTTAACAAACAACATAGCAGCAATAGTATCTTTATCATGCAGGACCGGATTTTTTTTCATCATCTGGGTTCTGTTAATTTTACAAACACCTTACACTCGTTCCTGAAGAACCCTCCTCTCAATACTTTCTAAACGAACATAATGCTCTTATTTTCTGAGCATTTGACATTGGCATTTAACTAATTAAGTTCCAAAGAGATTAGACAACTAGTGATATATATCCAATATGAACCCTGTTGCGAAAAACGAAAATTAAGCAAGAAAAAGACGTACCTTAGAGTACAAATTGAAGCTTGTAAAATGGGTCGGAAAGGGGTTTGGAAAAAGCAAAATGACGTGAAGATGTTAAATGGGATTTCCTCGTACTTTAGATATTTGTCCAACAAATTTTAAAATGGTTCAATTTCACAAGAGCATTGAGCGTCACTAATATATTTTTTTTATATATATATATTCTCATTATCATAAATGTTATAGTATTTATGTTTTGAAAGTAGTGTATATTATATTAATTAGAAGGTATAATTAAATAAAATAATTAAAATTATATTAAAAATGATCTTCATTTTAAAATAATTTTTTATTAAAATAATATTTGTGAAATAAATACTAAAATATATTTTAACATCCATAAAGCTTTAGTAGAAAAAATCAATAAAACTAAAAAATCGTACCTAAGTTGTCTAATAGTATTAGCCTAAAAGGCTCAACTCGAAGAATTGCTATTAGAAAGAAGAAAACGAACCTCCATACTAGAAAGACAAGACAAAACCAACAACATATCTCAATAAAGAACATGAACTATGTGCATATGTAGGTCAAGGTAGATGACGTGGCACAAGAACTACATCGACCTTCCCTTAATAGATAAATGTATCCTTAACAATATTTCAAGAAGACCTAATGTGTATAGACTATTACACATATTAGATAAACCATTTTTTATAAGCAAATGTTAATGGCTAATAATTAATTTAAGGGAGAATATATTGTTACTGTTATGAATCAAACCATTGGCCTCATACATCAAATTTATTTAATGTTTCAGTTCTTATCATTGGATTAGACTTTTGGGGATATTAGAAAAACCATTTAATTCAAGTAAGAGAAATAGCCACAAATTGAAGCACATAAGATTTCAAAAGTACTATAAATAGGAGGTTCTTCTCATAGGTATACTTACTCATAAAATCACTCTTATTTTTACTTTTTACCTGTTCGCGTCCTACGTAACTTTAACATCAGAGTGTCTTTGCAGTTGCACCTTCATTTGGAAAAGAAACACAATAGGAGAACGAGGAACGTACAAATAGTGTCGTGGAGATCAAAACATCAAACTAAGAGTTCAACCATCAACTCATGTGATCAACCTCTCATGTTAACACATAAAAATTAGCGCTCATTGCGCGGCCGGATAAAATTTATTCAGGCCTTAATATCACATCAACATGGTCATGGTGGTCACCAAAAATAGGACCCTATGTTAAATTATATTTATGTTAGTCCTTACAAAATTATCATGCAAAAAGTTTTAGTGTGTTTACTACATGCTGGAAAGAAACATGTTTAACTATCATTTACATTTTAAATTTTTGAATATTTATTAAATGTATGTTTAGAATATGAATTTTTTATACATTATAAACTCAAGACAAAAGTAACAAAAATATTGATTAAAATATACAATTTTAAGTAGATGAACTTTTTATAATATTATAAATATACTTGCAAAATTTGTTGGAATGTATTGGTACTAATAAGTAGTTATGAATCATCTTGTCAGTTTCATTGAGTAATAGATGCAATGAACAATGAGAGAAAATAGACCGAAGGATTAACATATATAATATGTTATTGTAAAAACCCCGTATATTTTGAGACTGAGGCGACGCTATTTTGTGTTGATGTTGTATCTAAAAGACTTGTTCTATTTTAACTACGCGCATCTGTCTTAATGGCTTAAAAGTACAATAAAGAATAAAGAACTCGGGTAGCCAAGTGAACTAAATAGTTATGATATTTCACTGTTTTCAATCTCTTTGTAGGATTTTGTGTTTCATTTCACTAAAAATAGTTTAGTTTTTTATTGAGATTTTTTTTGTCCATTTTATGTTAATTATTTTTTTATTAACATTTATTATTAATTATTTTACATTTTTTTCATGATTTATTATAAATATTATGCTTAATTGCAATTTTGATCCCCTATTTTAGCTGAATCGCGAAAGTAGTTCCCCCATTTTGTTTCTCCCCAGTTTTGGTCCCCAAACATAATTTTGGTTCAAAACTTATTTTTTAAAGTCGTACTACACCAATTTCAGATACAATTTTTGTAAATGATATCTTAAGACATGATGTGACTTAAATAAATACAAAAAAGAAACATAAAATTTCATCAAGTTTTGGACCAAAATTATGTTTGAGAGACCAAAACTGAGGAAGAATAAAATGGGGGACTACTTTCGCGATTCAGTTAATATAAGGGGATCAAAACTGCAATTAAGTCTAAATATTATAGTAAAAACATAAATTAATTCTCTCTTTTAAAAAGTAAATTAGTAAAATAATTTAAATTGTCAACAAATTTAATAGTACAATTAACTTTTTTTAATTCTCACAATTTAATCGACACCAATCTTATATTAAATACATGTATTATTAATTTTTACTATTTTTTAATATTTATTTATTTATAAAAATACCCTTATGTCCAAAAACTAAGGGTTTGTTTAACCCTTTTTCTAAAATTATATTCTAGTTTTTAAAATTTTGAAATTTAAAAACTTGTTTGATAATATAATTTTTTGAAAGTGTTTTTAAAAATTGTTTTCCATTTGTTGGTTTTGGAAACTAATAAAACAAAACAGCATAAAGATGTTATGCTTTTCATAAAGATGTGCCACAACTCAGATGACAACATGAGAAAATGAAATATCTATGTATGAGAATATAGATGTCAAAAATTACTTCGTTTTCAAAACAGAAAGAAATGAAATTTTAAGGTTCTATGGTAAAAGGGGAAAGGAAACTTGACAAGAAATTCATTTTAAATTGGTTGGTAATTTGAGAGTCATGTGGGAGTAATGACCGCCAATAATTTAACCTTACCACACCAAATTTTGCTGGAAAATCTGGTAACCATGGAAGTTAATGTTATCAACTAATGAAAAGACGCACGCTACATAGTTAGCATTCCTCACACCAAAAAATAATATCAATCCACTAAATGCCTAAAAGTAAGTGTTGCTTCCAAAACTTCAATATTAGAAAAATCCAGAACAAAAACTGATCAAATAACAGAGAATAGAACTATTATAGACATCAATTTCGCATAGCATCATAAAAAGAACTTAGGGCTTGAAGGCTAACTTAATAAAACATTAAACTTGCTATTTGCAATTACCCAGTTGAGGTTCCTTAGAAAATTGAATCTACCACAGTTGAAACATTGAACCAAAAAGGATCATATAATAATACAAAATTTAGAAATGATAGAGCAATTTACCATGTGATTTCAGAGTTCGTTTTGGTGAGTTACGGAAAATGCGGCAAGGAGGATTCCCGATTAACTGTTCAAGGATTTTTTCAGATTGACACAAGAAAAAATTGGGTGGAATGGAATCCAATTTCGCCCCTTTTTTTATTACTCAAATCCTATTTGGTCTCTAAAATATGAATTTATGACGATACGAAGAAATTTGTTTGGTAAAATTTTATTCGATATAAATTTTAAAAATATGTTTTATATATATTTTTATTATTTTATAGTTAATAGTAACTCTTAATTTTTATATACAATCTAAACAATTAACTTTGTTTAATTTTAAATTTTTTAATTAAATTGTCTAATTAATATTATATGTATTATTTTTAAAATACTAATGGTTTCCTCTTTGTATTTAATATAGAGAAAAACACATCAATTATTAATAATGATAATTTGATAAAATTAGTTTTATCTTTGTCATTGATAATTATTTTTTAATATGTATAAAATAAGCAAAAACAATATTCATTGTGAGATAGAGGAAATATTATTTTTTGTCTTAACCCTCTAATTTCTTAAGAAAATACGCATTGGAATTCTATAGTTGTCTCTTTCGTTTATAGTTGTTTCGAATTGGACTCATGCCCAATTTGTAGTAGTTATTAGGCCCCAGTGTAATTCAGAAAAAGTATAACTCAATGCACTCTAAACTGTCGAACTCGTTTGAGACTTCGAATTCGCGTGCTATTCATCATAATTGTCGATGATTGACCATTAACAAGCCATTCACATTTTGTGCCAAATTCTTCGCACCAAATAGTCGTCGTTGCGTCACTAGCCCCGTGAAATCTCTATAAATTGGGTCTTGCACCCAAAAAATAGGTAAGCGTTATTCATTTAACTCTCCCTCCCCCAATTGCTACTAACTTGAGCATCATAGTGCTTTGACGCTCTCTCTTTTAAGAGATGAGCGATCGTTCTCCACCATTTTATTATTGTCATCTCCAAATCTCGACCATCTCTAGTGGTCCAATACGGATCAATAGTTATTTCTTAATATGTTAGTCAATGAAAATGTCTTTTTGGAAATAGTAAAATCAATTTTTTGATATCTTTAATTTTTCTAGAAACATAGATAATATTTTATATCAATAATATCTTACGTATGTTATAACAAGTAAAATCAGCACAAGTTTTAGGAAAGAAAAAACTGAAAATATTTTCACAAAAAAAATGATCTCTTAAATTTCTTATTTGAAGACATTAATATGAAATAGACTTTTGAGTAAATTAATATATCATACTTTTAATAGATTGTCAATTAAGTCGGTGATAAATAATATTCTAAACTTATAAATCTTTATATTTAACCAATCACTTTTGAGTATTGTCAAGTGTAATTTGACCCAATCTATTTTCACCTTAATTATTGATAATAAATATATTTAACAAAATACTCTACTAATATTTATTTATAGAATTATGTTGACTCTATTCAAAAATAAATGTGGAAATTAAAAAACAAGTAACAATAATAATAATAGATATTTGTTGAACGTGACCATAAAACTATTTTAAATGGAAAATAGACGTACAACCATTTAATTATTTTCTTTGTGAACAACAAAAATTTAAATGTAAAGAATGCATAATATTAAATTAAATATAATACTGAAAGTTATAGCGTGACAACAGATAAAGCTTGAATAGAATGTGTGACACCCTAAACCTCAAATATATTTTTTTTATTAAGATAAAGAATATCACATAATCATCAACATGTCCCATAAATCCAAAATTTCCATCAAACATAATGACATTGAAATCATAATATCAAACAATAGAATCCTTTTTGAAGTACACATACTTATGTTTTAAGTTTAGTGCAATTATAGTCCCAACCCGGTGTCACTATCAGAGCGGGAATTTCCAAAATAAAAATACTCAAAATAACATCAACACAATGCATAATAATAAAGGTCTCCAAGACATGATGGCTTCCGCCTCTCCGATGGTACTAGTCATCACCTGCAACTTACAACTCGTATGCGTCCATCGCAAACGCCAAACACAAACAACGAGGGGGTGAGTATCGAAATCATGTAACAGTATAAAATACACGAGGATAACACGCAAGCAATCAAATTATCACAACCTCAAAAACAGTCAAGTGTACAATATCAACGGTTTATCAAATTCATTCACAATAAGATAATTACAAGAATGAAATGCTATGCATGTCCTATACTCTACACTTCATCATTTGGTACCATTCTACTCTGAAGTACTTGGTTAGGAGGCCTGATACTATGCCACTACAAGAGTGGACGGACAATTCATGAATGGCCAAGTCCTCATAGATCCCCTCAACTCAACCCGAGACACATATACGCGACGGTCGGGGTACTCTTGTGTTGCACGGTAGCTCCCGGCCTTAGGCAATAACCCACTGATCCACTTAGGAATTTCCCACTAGGTGTACCCCCAAGGTCTATCAGTCTTACTTTATAGTTCGACTGTAGCCCTCCACGATCAGGCTCATTCAGTTGTACTTCCCCGAATCACTAGGTTTGTCAGAACCTCCCTATATGATGACAAAGTAATCCTAACTCCAAAATCTACAACACATATCTCAGACTTACTTGATCATCACAACTCAATAAGTTTTAATTTGACTTCAGAATATTCATCATTATATATCTCTATCAGTTAATCACCATAAAATCACAATATTTGGTTTACACTACTCACGATCCATAGTCACCAATAAAAGATCAAACAGTAGCATATTCAAGTGATATCACGATTTCATTCAAGTAGCAAGAATACTCCAGTACATATCATTCACATAGTAACAATCAACATAATATTCATAAAATCAAACAGCATATAATCTTGATATAAATAATTTCACGGCAATTCTATTGGTTGCTAACTTATATTTTAATCCTCACTATTACCATTCACATTTTATTAATTAATTATTATTACTCAATAGGGCTCAACTGTACATAGTAAGCCCCAAATGAACATTTGGGAATTTCAATATTCTCGTTCATCTCACATTATTTTATACTCATAAAATTGAACCCCATCTCACCCCTTACCTTAGCTGAAGATTTTTCCCAACGAAGCCGATCCGCTGATTTAATGTGTCACGTCTTCACCAACCACCGTCTCTAACAGTCCACGAGTGAGAATAAATTAACGCAACAACCAATTACAAATTAGTTACTTACTCCGATAGGTAATTAATTAATTTATTAATAATACATTGATACTTCATCTAATAATACATTGTAATATAATTCAAAATATAGTCAATATCTCTAAACACTCATATTACTATAATAAGATTTTATTTAACAAAGTATGATAGAAAGAATTTAATATTATGTCTATATAATATATATATATATATATATATATATTTATATAGTTTTGATTTATAAATATATTTATATATGGACACAAATAATAATTAATTATTACTTATTATTGACTATATTTAATTTTTATAACATAATCAAATAGATTAACCCATTTAGGTGAAAGAATTAATTTGCATCTAATGATTTAGTTACTAACTTATTTTTTAGAATTTGTATAACAACAATTCTTATATAACATAATCCATTTATTGCTAGAAACAACGGCAAGGCTTCTAAAATTCCAAAGTAAACTCAAATCATGGCTATACAAATTTATTTTGGGTTTATGGTTTTCAATTTCTTAACTTTCATCTATACATATATAAATTATTTATCCTATTGTACTAACAAAATATGTATCATTATTAAAGCTAATTGAAGGAATTTGTGAAACATGCCTTATATGATTTGGTATTGAAATTGAGATTGGGATTTGAAATTAGAATTGTGATTGGAGTTGAAATTGGAAATCAGAATTGCAATTGGAGCTTGAAATTGGAATTAGAATTGTGATTTGGGATTCAATTTGGAAAATCCCAATTTGATGAAATTGGTTTAAGGCTGGAAGGATGAAGGAATTGGAATTTAGATTTGAATTGAAATTGGATTTTCTAATTTGCTGAAGGCTGAAGTTGCAATCCTAATTGCTGAAGTTAGAATGTTGAAGTTGCAAATCCTAATTTTTTAGAAAGCGGCTCCGTATGCTGGGTTGGATGGCCATATATATATATATATATATATATATATATATATATATATATATATATGTACTACATAGTAGCTTAGGTTGTTATAACATTTATTATTATTATAAATCCTATTTTGGTGAAAGAATGAGGCTCCCGTATGCTACGGCTGGGAATTGGATGGCCATATATAAATATACTACATAATAATAGTTTAGTTGTTATAACAATAATAATAATAATAATAATTATTATTATTATTATTATTATTATTAGAGCTAACTCCTGATATTATTTTATTTATATCGATATACATATCTATTTATTTTATTTTAATTATTATTTTTATTGTTATTTAAATATGATTAATATTAATAATTTAAATCGATTACTAAAGCAAACACACAGACACACCTAAAAAAGTTAGAGCACATATTAACACTCATATAAAAAAAAATATCGTATCATTATATTATTTAAAATAAAATAATAAGAAATTGAGGTGTTACATAATGACAATTTAAAATGCAACAATAGTTCTTACAAAATAATATGCAAACATTAGTATGTGTTTATTTAGGAAATTTTTCAACTAAAGCATATAAGTAAAAACTAAAACATGTGGATAATGCCACAATCAATGAAACTAATGAAGGTGTTTCTGATTTGAAGTTGCATAATATTACTTTAATGTCATTAATGAAAAATCCAGAATTTCAGTGTCCTTTTAATTTTCTAGCATTTCAAAACTAAAACAAAAAATTGAAAAGCATAACATCTTTATGCTGTTTTGTTTTATTATTTCCAAAACCAACAAATGGAAAACAATTTCTAGAAACACTTTCAAAAAATTATATTATCAAACAAGTTTTTAAATTTCTAAATTTTAAAAACTAGAATATAATTTTAGAAAAAGAGTTAAACAAACCCTTAGTTTTTGGACATAAGGGTATTTTTATAAATAAATAAATATTAAAAAATAGTAAAAATTAATAATACATGTATTTAATATAAGATTGGTGTCGATTAAATTGTGAGAATTAAAAAAAGTTAATTGTACTATTAAATTTATTGACAATTTAAATTATTTTACTAATTTACTTTTTAAAAGAGAGAATTAATTTATGTTTTTATTATAATATTTAGGCTTAATTGCAGTTTTGGTCCCCCTATTTTAACTGAATCGCGAAAGTAGTCTCTCATTTTATTTTTCTCCAGTTTTGGTCCCTCAAACATAATTTTGGTCTAAAACTTGATGAAATTTCATGTTTTTTTTTTGCATTTATTTAAGTCGCACAATGCTTTAAGATCCCATTTACAAAAATTGTAGCTGAAATCTATTATCATAAATGATGTAGTACGACTTTAAAAAATGAAATTTCAATAAGTTTTGGACCAAAATTATGTTAGGAGACCAAAACTGAGGAGAAACAAAATGGGGAAACTACTTTCGTGATTTAGCTAAAATAGGGGATAAAAATTGTAATTAAACATAATATTTATAATAAATCACAGAAAATAATGTAAAATACTTAAAAATAAATGTTAATAAAAAAATAGTTAACATAAAATAGACAAATAAAATAAAATCTCAATAAAAAACTAAACTATTTTTAGTGACATGAAACACAAAATCCTACAAATTCCTACCCTCTAATTAATATAATATAGGCTAAATTACATTCGTGGTCCTTTAACTTAGTATCAGGCAACGTTTTGGTTCTTTAATTTTTTTTCTTCTTTTTTTCCCATTTCAGTATTTTATCTTTTGAAATAATTTCAATTTTACCCTTTAAGTGAGATTCCGTTAAGGCAACGTTAACAAATTCCCTCCTCCGTTTTCTTTTCAGTTTTTTCTCTTTGATATTTCTAAATCTCTCGTTTGGTATTCTCATTTTCCCTCTTCTCATTTTCGTCTTCTTACTTTTCTGTTTTCTTCTCTCATCTCCATTGATTTCCCTCTTCTCATCTCCGTGAAATCGTTTTCATCTGCGTGTTATTCTCTTGTCCCACTCATTTTTCTCTTATCATTTTCTTCTTCCATCCATGAAAAATAATATTAACGGTTCCCAAAACTCAAAATCCATGGCCGCCTCATGTTCAAATGGGTCAAATATACAGTCCTACAACTATGGTTCTTCCTGTAACTCAGACATTTACTCCAATCGATTTGCCAATCGATTTGACTTGTTCCAGTAACTCAGACATTTATTCAAATCGATTTGCCAATCGATTGATTCGTCCTTGTAACTCAGATATTTAATGAAAATCGATGTGTCAATCGATTATGCAATATGTTTCTGATAAATGATGAACTAAGTCTTTTATGCAATCGATTACCTACTCGATTGTCCAATCGATTTATTTAATTACAAAACACAGGTCTGATGAAACCATTTTAAGTAATCGATTTGCCAATTGACTAACTCAGTACAAGCTTTGTTCTGTGATTCAAAAAATCGATTTACCAATTGATTGTTCAATTGATTTCTTTTAATAACAGAACACAAGTTTGATGAAAACTTTCTAAGTAAATCGATTTACTAATCGATTGAATCAGTGAAACCTTGATTCTGTGAATCAAAATCAGATCATTAAACATCCGAATCCATAAACACGTTACCTTCTCCTCTCAATGTGCGATTACGATTTCTTGAAGCTTGAGTCCGATGGTGTGTTCTTCGATTCCTTATAGTTATTGTTGAAATTAATTTACGATTTCACGGAGATTCAGGAAGAAAACGCGAAGACGATAGCATTTCACGGAGATCAGAGAAGAACACGCAGAGGAAAACGATTTCACGAAGATGAGAAGAGGGAAATCAATGGAGATGAGAGAAGAAAACAGAAAAGTAAGAAGACGAAAAAGAGAAGAGGGAAATGAGAAGAGGGAAAATGAGAATACCAAACAAGAGATTTAGAAATATTAAAGAAAAAAAATTGAAAAGAAAACGGAGGAGAGAATTTGTTAACGTTGCCTTAACGGAATCTCACTTACAGGGTAAAAGTGAAATTATTTCAAAAGATAAAATACTGAAATGGAAAAAAAAAATGTTAAAGGACCAAAACTTTATCTGATACTAAGTTAAATGACCAAAAATGTAATTTAGCCTATAATATATACTACTTTCAAAACACAAATTCTATTTAACATTTATGATAACGATGACATATATATATATATATATATATATATATATATATATTAAAATTAGTGACGCCCTTGCTCTTGTGAAATTGAACCATTTTAACAACGAGGAAATCCCATTTAACATCTTCACGTCATTTTGCTTTTTCCTAACCCCTTTCTTCCCACACATCTTCAATTTGGACACCAACAGTCTATGACTATTTTGATAACAAAAATTGTACTTTGAGTCCGACCCATTTTACAAGCTTCAATTTGTACTCTAAGGTACAATTTTTTCTTGCTTAATTTTCGTTTTTCGCAACACGGTTCTTTTCCTTTATATGCTATATTCATATTGGATATATATCACTAGTTGTCTAATCTCTTTGAAACTTAATTAGTTAAATGCCAATGTCAAATGCTCAGAAAATAAGAGCATTATGTTCGTTTAGAAAGTATTGAGGGGAGGGTTCTTCAGGAACGAGTGTAAGGTGTTTGTAAAATTAACAGAACCCAGATGATGAAAAAAATCAGGTCTTGCATGGTAAAGATACTATTGCTGCTATGTTGTTTGTTAAAATCTTCTATGAGGCTGAAACTGACAAGTGGTAAATGTTAAATTATCTTCACTGTTTAATTTGTTTGCAATATATTCTGTGGCTCAGTTGAGAAAAATTGGTAGAGCAACTATTAGTAGTTTGTTTTGTAGTGTTTCTAGCTGAAGTGTATTGGTTTCATAACTCCTATATAGAATAACTATTTTGTATCTTACTATGCTTTGTTTGCAAATTATTGTCTAAGTGTGCGAAGTCATTGCACAATTATCTTGTTTACAGTATAGGTTGAAGATGATAACTAAACTATACATTTGGGAGCAATAGTTATTTTAAAGAAGTGTAGAGTGTCAAAGTTTAACTGTAGGGTGAGAACTTTAAGTGTAGTTCTGTATTCAAACAAGACATGATTGTGTTGGGAAAATTGTCAGCACAGTAACACTTTAAATTGATATCTTTTTCATATGATTGTGTATTTTATCTTTTTTTGTAGATGGCAACATCTCTGTACCATCTAAATTTTTATCTTACTAGATTGACATTTATTTTGAAAAATAAGCAAACAATAAGTTGGAAATGATTTAATATAAAATGTCCAATTTGTTATGTTTTTAGGTTCAGGTGACCTTTGTTTTTGGCTATCAACATCAACACGAGTTTCTTTTTTCTTTATGCCCTCTCTACACCCAGTTAAGAAAAAAAGTAAGATAAATGGAATCCACAAGCTCCAGAGTCAATGTTCCGAACTCAAGACAATCCTCAAAGCGGCTTCTGTTTGATCGTTGCTATGGATGGGTGTAATCTCTCTCTCTCTCTCTCTCTCATCTATTAATCTTGTTGCTACTATATAGTATTATTTTGATAAACTATTGCGTACTGTCTAACAGAATTGATGAATGGAAACATCCAGCAGAGGAAGCACTTGACGGTGGCCGAGGAATGTAAGATGTTTATCTTTTCTTTTAAATCTTTTTATCTGGTTTCTTAATTAACAAGATAATGTGACAAAAAAAAATAAAGCTGCCCACATATTTTTTAATCATTATGGGGTTTACTGGGTAGAGTGCATCTTAAAGAAGTGAAAAGATAATATGTATCTTCTCTGGCATTTCTGCAGCATAAGTAAAGCTGCTAAGCAGCAAAATCTCTTTTGTACTGGCTAATTATTTTTCTCTCTTTGTCCTTTCAAAAGGTTTTGCATACTCCCACTTGCCAAAATTCTGGTGCAGATGGCCTCACAATCGGTATGATGACAATGTTATCATTGTTTTAGTTTGAATTTCCCTCAGTGTTTACTTTCTTTATTAACTTTTTTTTTTCCATAAATTTTTTGTAGCAATCAATTTATTACATACAGTGTTCTTGGTTGGTCGATTTTGATTTGTACTTCTTATGGCTTGTATATTTACATCAAGTTTTTATAAGTAATCTCTAATATGCTTAACGTGTTTTCAGCTTTTTCTCCTTGTTCTTAGGTTGAAAGACACATTAAACATGACATTCTTGTTATATATATATATAACAAGAAGGGAATAAGTTAAGAGTAACTCTTTTAAGTTACTCCCATGATGCTTTTTTTGATCAGGAATAACTATAACAATCATCTCTCACATGACCCATGACCCTTTTTTTCTATTTTTGCCCCAACTTTTTTTACAAGCCTTGCCTTCTCATAACAGAGAATACACATTGGTTCCTTAAGTCACTGGTATGATCATATCCCACTGAAAGGATTACTGCTGCAAAGAAGTGTGTGAAAATTGGCTGCCCATTGTGGCGGAATACCTTGTATTTTTTTTCCCCGCAATTCGTGCATTGCTGCCTTTAAATGCATGCCCCTTCAGGTATTTGCAGAAAACAAGATTCAGCATTATCAAATCAAGAATTCCCAATTAATTTATTAGAAGAACATAAATTAGTTCTCTAGAATTTGTAGTTTTCCTTATCTTCTACTAATGTCACTCAACTTGTTGTCAAGAGATGCTTGTTTGAAATATCAAAGCCTATTCCTTTGATAAACGTTTCCTCTGTCCATTATAAAGTATACGATGGATTGGGAAATATCCAACATGCATGGTGATACAGTGGCTTTGAAAAACACATGGTTCCTTTGTTCATATTCACACTTCTATTTTTTTGTTGAAAATTAACAAACAAAGGGATTGAAATAGAGTACAGAGCATATGGCATTTGATGTAGGAAAATATAGATAAAACTTTGAAAGAAAGAGAGTTATGATTCGCAGATGAGTTACTCCTCAGCCTTGGTAGCAGAACTCACGTGTTCTTCTTCTGCTGTACCTAGAACAATTCTACTTGACGGAAGAATTAGTGTCTAGATTGTGCTGCAAACCTACTATGTCGAGTCACTATTTGCGAAAGATTGGAAGAAAACGAGGTCACTTGAGACATTTTAATGAGTTCGTGTAAACCATCACATTAAAACAAAATGAAAGGTGCAGATTTGGATTATCTTTGAAGAGTTATTACTCTTGGAGGAACTTGATCCCACCAGTATAAAGAATTTCTCGTGTCAAGTCTCTCTCTCTCTCTCCACACACACACACTCATATATATATAATGCCTTTTGCACTATGATATCACAAGACAACAAGAGTGCCTGTTAGTTGGTAGCAGGAAATACAATTCTTGATCTTAAATCTGAAATTTTGCAGTTGATGTGTAATTTACAGTGCGAGTTTGATTGATTCATCAAGAAATACTTACTTATATACTTCAACTTTGTAACGCCATATTATGTTATGTAAGGCTCTTAGGATTTGCCATGGTCAAAGATATCAAGAATTTTTGGAATTTATACATTCTTAGAAATTTCAAAAGATAACTTAATAGCCTTTGAGACCTGACTCCATTTAGTCTTTGGTTGTTGATAGTTGTGTACAACTACGATGTAATGGATAGGGTTATGATGGTATGGGTTGGTATTTCTTTTTGAGCTAAAGTATTTATAGGGAAGGGAGTCCCTATTCTCTTTTGCTTTCTGTGGACTTGTCATTTGTCAAAACCTGGATATTGTTCAGAATTTTTCTAGTTGGAGGATCTAACGAGTCTTGGAAATTTTGTTGTATAAGAAATCTTGATCAGAGGGAGAATATGATATTTTGCTCTCTAGCAATTTCTCATTAAATAAGTTGTTAATATCTTCCAGCTGTCTCTTGTTTTACAATAAAAATCTACCTTTAGAAGTCAAAGATTTCTCCAACTTACATGGAAACTCAGTCACTTACTTTTCTGAAGCTTATGATGATTAATTAAATAGGTTCCAGAAGTACAAAGGATAAATTAAAACATCACTTAGGTACTTTAAGCCTGAACTTGTTTGGTGTTGTGATCAGATTAAATACTAGAGAAATCCAATTTTGTTACTAATAGCTACTTAATGATTAGATTGCATGTATATCTCTGCACCATTAATTTTATTTTTTAAATTATTGCATGCTCTCTTTTTGTTTGTATTTTGAGTACATTTACAATATGAGAATGCTGCCACAGTCAACTAATTATTATATGAATGACAAATATTTTACCCTTACTGAAGATTGATTTGGGAAGAGCTATTACTTCATCATTTAGCTTATTCAACACAATTTTTTGCAGATAAATCTTGGCGTTACCACAGCAATAAAAGCTGCTGAAAAGCCACAGATGTTTTCCTTGCAGATGCTACAGAGTGCTCTTGATGACAGTGTTCGCAACTGTGTGTCGTCATTGAAAGCCGACAGGTGTAAAGGTTTCTTCTTCAACAAGAATTCTGTGTCTCATGGTTCCAACAGCTCCTCCAACTTCCATTCAGAAAGTAACCTATGATGAAAAGCACAGAATTGGATTCTGGTCAAAAGTTTGTGTTTTACTTGTGCAACTATGCTTTAAATTAACATACTAGAAAAACCTTAATTAACCACATTTTCAATAATCATATATCAACACGTGTTTATGTAGAAAAAATTGGTATGTTCAAAGAGAAAATGTGGTTAAATTGTTTTGTATAAATTTTAACATCTTTTCCTACACTATTTTAAAGTGCTTATTTTTTTTACTCAATTTTAAAGAGATTATTGAAATAAGTCTAAAAAACTTATATGTAAAAATTTCAGTTATGTGAGGATTATTTTTAATTTTGTAAAAATATGCTTCTTTCGAAGATACCCAAATCTTAAAAGCATAAAGGAGCTAATTTACAAGAAGGGTTAATGCAAAAAAAGGGAGAATAGTAGTAAGGCATTAACTTATGTTTTGTATTACCAGTTATACACAAAATATAAGAATACAAACGATAACAATATCTTGTCAAAAATGACAACATATCTAGTATATACATAGCAGTGTTAATACTAAAATTACTATGGTTTAACCTTGATACATGCAAAAGAAACAAGATGCTGTCTTGCATATCTTATTTTGACCTTTTGGTTTGAAAGAAGTCTTCCCTCTCATGAACATGTTCATCCCTCTTCCTCTTGTTTCTTTTTCTTTCCTCAAGGTCCCAATCTTTTTTGAGAGACTTCCATTTGTTTTCAAAAGATTGACTAAACTTTAGTGCAATTTTATGAATGTCATTCCTAGGAGGATATAATAACATTCTTTGAGAGAATACAAATCTGACGTCAGTAGTAAATTCATCGGGTGTTGAATAGAGTTGTAATTTGGCTTCAATGTCCTTCAAACCCATAGTCTTCAACTTAGACTTGTTCTCTAAATTATCCTTGTGATGAAAAGCCTTCAAGAACTTGAGATCAATAGGGTCTTTTAGAGGCCAACTATCTCTTCCAATCATCATCCTCTTCAAAATAACCCAACATTGCATCTTCTTGTAATGTTCCATCGGCTTCTTTCGCTTTTGAATCTTGATCTCACTGCCATCAGTCTTGAAGCCACAATTTTCGGTTCCTGGGTTTCTTGTTTCATAGATAATCTTCTTGGAACAAGAATCCTTCATTACTTGCACACCAACTTCTTTAAACAAGATGGGTTTTGAATCTTTGACAGAATCGGTTGTTGTTTTGTTGAGACATAATAGCTGTTGAATCTTTAGCATCAAGCCAGAAACATGTAACATTTGGCTTCGACGTAGAATGTTCCATCTTAATATCTCCTTGAGAATGATTCTAAGTCGTTTACGAGGTTGTTTATGATTCTCCAAATCCATTACCGATAAAGAATGAAACTAGAATTCACTATATGTTTGGAGTGTGTTGGCTCTATGTTTACAAGGTTAATAATCAAATCAAATCTTTAAAACTAACAAAATCAAATCTTTTTATTTTTTTTATTTTTAAAAGTTGATTACTAAATCTTTTTGAGATGCATTTAATTTCTATTTGTTTTTTAGTTCTGTTGCATTTAATTTTTTTTGTTTGTTTAGTTCTGTTGCATTTATTTTTTTTTAGCTGTGTTTCATTAATTTTTTTTTTAAATTCTGTTGCATTTTATTTCAATTCATATTAAATTATTTATAAAATTTTGAATTTTAAAATAATTTTTTTAATTAAATTTTATTTATCTTTTATGTGAACTTCAAACTTTTACGACTCTATTTTCAAATGTGGAACAAATCAATTTGAAATGTTTTAAAATATTAGAAAAATACGGTATTACTAAATCTTTTCCATGTGCATTTAATTTTTTTTTGTTATGTTGCATTTTATATTTTTTAAATTCCTGAAATAAAAAATAGAATTTTCAAACTTAATTTTTTCTAAACATAAAATAGTAAATAGAAACACCGATCTTAAAAATAGAATTTCACAAAAGACTAAATATAATGTGTGTACCGTGATAAAAAGTCAAAGTTCAGAGACGTAGATTGAAGTAAGTTGTTAAGTCTTTTTTTTGTTTTGAGGATAAATGTTTTGAAGTTTGTAAATAGTAAATAATAGAAATGTCCATTTTTTATCTTTAAAAATAAGTATTTGTTTGACACTAAAAATGACGAAATTAGGGTTAAAGATGAAAGTTGTTTAGTTTTTATTAAAAGATTAGGGTTAAAGATGAAATTTTTTGAACTTTTATTATTTAATTAGTTTCTTAATGAATTAATTAGTATTAAGTTTTTTTTACTCATCCAAAATTAGTCATATCACAATTTTTTTATTTAAAAAAATTTATAAAAGACTTTTTTAAAACTTGTTAGAGTTTGCAAGGGTATAAATCAAAAAAAAAAATTTTGCAAGAATCAAAAAACATATTTAAATGAATTTTGATGGTTTATCACTAAAAAAATATATAAGCGTTTGTTTTCCATTTTATTTGGGTTCATCTGCAGCATGTGGCTTCACAAGGAGATAAGTGAGAAATATTTGGTTGAATGTACTTGATGGGATTTAAACCATGATGTAGTTGCTGCCTTTTCAATATCAAGAACTGTGTTTAGTGCCTGAAATGTAGTTTCCCTTATAAATTGGACACAATTGAGTGTGTGGTGTTATATGAATAGTATTAGGCTTAAATAATGCAAAGTACTGATAAAAAATTCTTTTTTGATGAGCTGATAAACAAAGTCAGCAGTTAAGTATTTGACTATGTCAATTACTAGTATTTATTACCATTTTGTTGGTGGGATTTATTAATACATATCAAAACTATATTTTAGGATGAAACTATGTACTAATTCATAATCCGTGTGAGAAAATTATGAAGATCATTTGAGAAAACATGATTTAATGTCTTACTACTATTTTCTCTTTGGGACATAAATTTAAAATTAACTACTGTCTATTTTAAAAGTCATTTTTTCAAAAAAAATTACTCGTTTAAATTTTTTGTTTTCAAATTTGAAGGTACTAATAAATGTTATCTTAACCTTATTTATTTACTACAAAGAGAGAAATCAGTGAGTTGAGATGATAAATAATTAAGAAAAACTATAAGGTCTATGTATCAATTTAACTTGTATGGCACATTTAGTTTTTAAATTAATATTAAAATGCATTTTTCAGAAAATTATTTTTTATCATTTAAAAAATTATAATTAAATATTTTTTTATAGTGTGAGCTAAATAAAATTTAATATAATAACTAAATCAATTTATTTTTATATATAAAAAACAAATCTATTTATTTTTCATAAAAATAAAATAATTCAATATAAAGTTTAAAGTTTATAATTTATGAGGTTTAATATTTGTATTTATTTAATTTTATCTTTTAGCTTCCAAACCGACATTCCTATTGTGCATGCACAAGAATTATTCAAAAATATATATTATATTCCAACATCGACTAACTATTCATAAGATAATTTTATAGACACTGCACAAAAATATTAATTTTTTCTAAACATAAAATAGTAAATAGAAACACCACCATCACCACCACCACCACCATCAGGCTCAAGGGCGTCAAGAGGAAACAGCCAGAACTATCGACCCCAAACAAGCCCATAATAGTCATTCGTATATAGAGGTTGTATTTGTTTATCGGTCGATGTTTTGATTTTGCCTTTGTGAATAGTTAAAGCATTTTTCTTTTGTTCCATTTGTTTTTAGGAAACAAGACATACATCCTACCACGAGAAAGCACTTACTAAGTTTGGGATTGAGAAGAATATTCAGTGCAGTCTTAGTGAAGCAACTGATGGAGTTATGGCGAAGCTGCTGAGAGTGGAACCATATGTTACCTACGGGTAAGAGATTGATTGATGTTAATGATTTTATATTAGATGTGTATGAGATGTTATGAATTTATGATATGATATACAATGTTATTGGAAGGGTAGATTTGTAGAACTTTCATATATGTTTTTTTTGGAAAACACGTTTTGCTACTTTCTTGTATATTTACTTTCATGTAATTATTGCATTGTTGATTGTCCCCAAATTTCAGTTTTGTGAAGATTATTTCTAATTTTGTAAAAATATGCTTCTTTTGAAGATACCTAAATCTTAAAAGTATAAAGGAGCTAATTTACAAGAAGGGGAATGCGAAAAAAGGGAGAATAGTAGTAAGACATTAACTCATGTTTTGTATGTCAGTTATACACAAAATATAAGAATACGAACGATAACAATATCTTGTCAAAAGTGACAACATATCTAGTATGTACATAGCAGTGTTAATACTAAAATGACTATAGTTTAACCTTGATACATGCAAAAGAGACAAGATGATACATGCAAAAGAAACAAGATGTTGTCTTGCATATCATATTTTGACCTTTTGGTTTGAAAGAAGTCTTCCCTCTCATGAACATGTTCATCCCTCTTCCTCTTGTTTCTTTTTCTTTCCTCAAGGTCCCAATCTTTTTTGAGAGACTTCCATTTGTTTTCAAAAGATTGACTAAGCTTTAGTGCAATTTTATGAATGTCATTCGTAGGAGGATATAATAACATTCTTTAAGAGAATACAAATCTGACGTCAGTAGCAAATTCATCGGGTGTTAAATAGAGTTGCAATTTGGCTTCAATATCCTTCAAACCCATAGTTTTCAACTTAGACTTGTTCTCTACATTATCCATGTCATAAAAAGCCTTCAAGAACTTGAGATCAATAGGGTCTTTTAGAGGCCAACTATCTCTTCCAATCAACATCCTCTTCAAAATAACCCAACATTGCATCTTCTTGTAATGTTGCATCGGCTTCTTTCTCTTTTAAATCTTGATCTCACTGCCATCAAGCCACAATTTTCAGTTCTTGGGTTTCTTGTTTCATTGATAATCTTCTTGGAACAAGAATCCTTCATTACTTGCTCACCAACTTCTTTAGACAAGATGGGTTTTGATTCTTTGACAGAATCGGTTGTTGTGTTGTTGTTTTGTTGAGACATAATATCTGTTGAATCTTTAGCATCAAGCTAGAAACATGTAACAATTGGCTTGGATGTAGAATGTTCCATCTTAATATCTCCATGATAATGATTCTTTTGAGAAGAAAACTTGATTATAAGTAGTTTACGAGGCTGTTTAGGATTCTTCAAATCCATTACCCATAAAGAACTCATTGTGTTTGTGTTGTGTATGTTTGGAGTGTGTTGGCTCTGTTTTTATAAGGTTAATAATCAAATCAAATTTTTAAAACCAAAAAATTAATTTTATTTTTTTTACCATTGATTACTAAATCTTTTTTAGATAATTTAATTTCTATTTGTTTTTTTAGTTCTGTTGCATTTAGTTTAATTTAATTTCTGTTTTTTTTTAATTCTGTTGCATTTTATTTCAATTCATATTAAATTATTCATGAAATTTTGAATTTTAAAATAATTTTTTTACTTAAATTTTATTTATCTTTTATGTGAACTTCAAACTATTAAGACTCTGTTTACTTAAAATCAGAGATTTAAAAAAAATTATATTCTCAATATCTAACTTTGCTACCCCATTTTTTCAAATGTGGAACAAAACTATTTTAAATTTTTTAAAATATTAGAAAAATCTGGTATTACTTAATGTTTTTCATGTGCATTTAATTTTTTTTTGTTATGTTGCATTTAATATTTTTTAAATTCCTAAAATAAAAAGTAGAATTTTAAATTTAATTTTTTCTAAAAATAAAATAGTAAATAAAAACACCGATCTTAAAAATAGAATTTCACAAAAGACTAAATATTATATGTATATATTGTGATAAAAAATCAAAGTTCGGAGACATAGATTGAAATAAGTTTGTTAAGTCTTTTTTTTTGTTTTGAAGATAAATATTTTGAAGTTTGTAATTCGGAAATAATAGAAATGTTCATTTTTTATCTTTAAAAATAAGTATTTGTTTGACACTAAAAATAACTCTCTGTCCATAATTATAAGACTTTCACTTTTAGTAAAAAAAATATAGGCTAAATTACATTCGTAGTCCCTTAACTTAATTTCAGTTAACGTTTTAGTTCTTTATCTTTTTTTTTTTCAAGTTGTCCTTTATTTTCATTTTAAGTGACAACTTGATATTTTATGTTTTAAAATTTCAACAATGTTGTCCTTTTTTATACAAAAATTCAAAAAAATCATCAAAATTTTCAACTAAAACCCATAAAATTAATAATCATCTTCAATATAATACAAATTTTATCAAATTCATAACTCAAATATTAAAATACACTCATATTTTCATCTCCAACAACATCAAATAAAGAATGAAAATATGAGTTTATTTCAAGATTTAAGATATGAATTTGATTAAATTTGTATTTTATTGAAGATGATAATGAATTTTATGGATTTTGTTTGAAAAATTTGATGTTTTTTTTTGAATTTTTGTAAAAATAACTACAACATTGTAGAAATTTTAAAATATAAAATATTAAATTATCACTTAAAACTACAATAAAGGACCAACTCGGGAAAAAAAAAAGATAAAAGATTAAAACGTTACTTGAAATTAAGTTAAGGGACCACGAATGTAATTTAGCCAAAATTTATAATCAATCTTTTATAAAAAATAATAAAAGGTTTTTTTATTGAAAACTTTTAACATTAACTTAACAAACTAATTGAAAATTTAAAAAGATAAATATTTTATTTGTTTCCATCAAAATTATATAATATTTGTGGTAATAGCTCATTGACAAGAACATTACCGAATTTCAACAAATCCATTTATGTGTAACTATGAAAAACAAAATAAAATTAAACCATGCAATCAAAATTCATTTATTTTTTCATTAAATATAAATTTTAATATATATTTGAACAATATTTATATTAATGGAATACCCCTTTTACCATGAAAAGAAAGCTGGATAAACTATACATGCAAAATAACAAGTTGAGTATGGCAATGAAATGTTGTGTTTTTTTCCTTCAATCAATGCTCTTGTGTTGGCAATTTTCATTTCGTCAAATCAAATATATTTAAAAATTTCATATTAAGATTTAACAACATATTTCAAATATTAATGAAAAAAATGAAAACATAAATTAAGTGTAAATATAAAGTGTATCATGTGGATTGATATATATTTATAGAGATTAAAATTTATCAATTTTTTTAATTATTATTTTTTATTTTATTATGATCTAATTTTAAAAGTTAGAATATAATCTATAATATATTACAATTGACTTTTCGTAATGTTCCATTTTCATTCTCAAGTTATCACCGTGAGTATAATAACAAGTCTCATTTGTTCCACATTTAAAAAATGTACTCGAAAAATATTCTTAATGGATTAGTCTCATTTGTTTATAGTATAAATAGAAAAATATTAAATGGGATTTTAAATAGATTAATTATGTTATAACAAATTTAATACAAATCTAACTTATATATTCTATTATATACTGGTAAAAATAGGATATAATTTATATCATATGCCGTTGCGACCATTCTCAAACACATATTACAAATTAATTGTTACCTAGTTTATAGTAATAAACTCTATCATATTTGTTTTATCTACTTCACCTTTTTTTTCAATAAGAGAAATTATATAGTATGTGTCAATTCGACATGTAATATCAATATATTTGATTTTTAAGTTGATAATTAAATAAATACTTTTTGGAAAAAACTATTTTTTATAATTTAAAAATTATAACAATTAAATATTATTTATAAAAA
>JBBPBS010001075.1:191629-278821 GCA_037974835.1 Cicer judaicum | reverse complement strand
TTTTTTTAGTTCTGTTGCATTTAATTTTTTTTTTAAGTTCTGTTGCATTTAATTTCTTTTCTCAATATGACTCAATATGTTGGAATCTTTGACCCTATTGCTTAATTGTTTGTGATTCTTCTTCCATTTTTTGTCATGCAGGAATTAGGAAAGTTCGGTATTGTATGCATAGAAGACATGGTGCATCAAATTGACATGTTGGTCCATACTTTAAGGAAGTTGTCAGATTTATGTGGCCCTTTGAACTCAACAAGCCAGCAGAAGGATTGAAAGGATCGAAAACCCGATTCAAGGATGGTTTGTCACTAAAAAACTATATAAGCATTTATTGTTAAAGCTGTTGAAATATGTGGCAACTCTAGTTTTCCATTTTATTTGGGTTCATCTGCAGCATGTGACTCACAATGAGATAAGTGAGAAAGATTTGGTTGAATGTACTTGATGGGCTTTAAACCATGATGTAGTTGTTGCCTTTTCAATATCAAGAACAGTGTTTAGTGCCTGAAATGTAGTTTCCCTTATAAATTGGACACAATTGAGTATGATGAAACTATGTACTAATTCATAATTTCTATGGGAAAATTATGAAGGTTTGGAAAAACATGATTTAATGTCTTACTACTGTTCTCTCTGTAGGACACAAATTTAAATAAATTCAAAAAAAAAAAAAATAATAACTTGTTTAAATTTTTTATTTTTAAATTTGAAGGTACTAATAAATGTTATCTTAACCTTATTTATTTACAAAGAGAAAAATCAGTGAGTTGAGATCATAAATAATTAAGAAAAACTATAAGGTCTATGTATCAATTTAATATGTACGGCACATTGAATTTTTAAATTAATATTAAAATGCATTTTTCAGAAAATTATTTTTTATCATTTAAAAAATTATAATAACTAAATATTTTTTTTATAGTGTGAGCAAAATAAAATTTAATATAATAACTAAATCAATTTACTTTTATATATAAAAAACAAATCTATTTATTTTTCATAAAAATAAAATAATTCAATATAAAGTTCAAAGTTTATAATTTATGAGGTTTAATATTTGTATTTATTTAATTTTATCTTTTAGCTTCCAAATCGACATTCCTATTGTGCATGCACAAGAATTATTCAAAAATATATATTATATTCAAACATCGACTAACTATTCATAAGATAATTTTATAAGGACTACAAAATATAATTTTTTAATAGACACTGCACAAAAATTAAAAATTTTACAGACTATAAACTTAATTAACTCATTAAAATACTAAATGATACCCAAAATTTCATTAATTAATACTGGATTTAATAACGAATTTCAACTGGTTTCATTTTTCTTAAGAACTCTTTGTTTTGTAGACTTGTGCTTGCTTGGTTCCTCCAGTAAAATTATGATAAGAAAGATGCAAACATATTTATTTAGGGTACAAATCACACTATACAATTGAAAACATGGCATTTGGAATTGTCATATTCATACCACTTTTTTTTCTGTATAGGTGGATATAGATGCATATCATTTATCATAATATATGCAGCCAGCACAACTGCAACCGAATATATAATAGTCACAGGTTACACACAGTATTCCTCATGCATGAGAAATTGAGGTGCAAAGCACTCAAAACTCCCTCTCTGGGAACATGATAGGAGCTACGAGAGACCATAAGTATAGCAGGGCAGTTGCCCAACAAGTGACAATCCGAACCTAAACTGAAGGCCACCCCACGTCAACCAACTTACCACTCTCTCCAACAGAGGTAGACCAACCTGTCAGAAGCATAGTAGAATACATGCTAGCAAGAGAGAAAATCAAGTGGAAGAAGGCATATGAATATGTAACTGGCTTTGCTTTCTCGTTACTTTCTTCCTCCTTAAACATCCAATGGAAGCAAAGGCTTCCCTGCAGAACAGACAGAAATGGCAGATGATTGTTAGTATGAGCATGTAGAAAATTAAGGTAAATTATTATTATTCAAATAACATGATAGTTCGTTATTTTCCTTCATAACACTGAATCACACTCCGCATTGCAAGTTCATATATTGGATGGCTGCTAGTCTCATGAATTTAGCATATCTCGACAAAAATAAATAAATATTGGGTTTTGATAATTTACCGGCACGAGGAGAGCTTGGTGGAGAAAGCACTGCCGCAGAAGATCCAGCACGCACAACAGAATACATAACTGACATAACTGTTGTGACTAATCCCAAAGTAAGAGTACCAGTGGAAACAACTTTTGAGTGTTTGTGAAGACCATTGCACTCGTAATCTCTAGGTTCACTAGCCAGTGCACTATAGTAGAGATAAGTGCAATATAATGATATCACCGAAGCAGGCAAAACACCTCCATTTACCCGTAAACGAGAATGGGTCCAACAAGTCAGGAATAGTCAATAGTCTATATCTACTGTACCAAATAAAAGCAATTCCTAACTGAACAAAATAAGGTCAATAAATTGATACTTCACGCCATGCTTAGAAAAATTCAGTTATAAATAAACTTCTATATATTTTGTAAGCAGAAAAGAAAGATATAATATTTTTGGAAAGGCCATATTTAACAAATTCACATTTAGGAGAAACAAAAACTAAGACAAAGCAGATAAGGAACTATATTTGATAACTAATAAAAACAGGTTATATATGAACAGCTGCACAGTCACATTTTCATCACGTGCTGAAGTTAATACAAATGGAAAATATATCATTTACAACTTCCAAGCAATGAAAATTCAATTTCATATGATAGACAACATTGGTGAAATTCTACATACAAAAAACAAGGAAATCAAATTATTGCAGTAAGAAACAGTAAAATAAATGAACTTACTGAAGGATGCAAAGCTATTATGGCAAAAACAAATGCAAGCATCAAGGTCATAGAAATAAAAAAGATATTGATTCCACAGTCTTGCCCAGATGGCGTGAAGAAGTGAAAGAGAACTCCCAAAACACAAACGTGGCCACATAGCAAACAAGTGAAACAACAAATAAAGCAACATACTTGTATCAACAAAGAAGCAGTTAAATATTGAAATATCGTTAAAATCGATAATATCAAGTAATTGAAACTACTTCACAGGAATAAAATAATACAGAAAAGCCTAAAACTGACCAGAATCGTTCTTCAAATCCAACCCATTTGTCATTCCATCCATGAACAAAATCCAACAAGAGAAAAACTTGAACAAGAAGAAACGTACCCGAGCCAAACTTTGATATTGTTTATGCAAATAAAAAAAATTCATCATAATCATAAAGAATAAAACAATTTACTTGTCATATGCAAAGGAAAATCATGTCTACAGTGTTTCTCTTTCAACTCACTTTTAAGCAGGAAAAAAAATTTGAATCTAAACTATTTACAAGCCCTGCAACACTTACTAAGAGACTGAATTACAAACTGTTTTATAAGACAAGATTTGAAACAATTGCTAATGATATACTAGACATTTAAGGAAAACAACATAATGATAAAATGATACGTAAAATTGTACTTTAATCAAGAGAAGTTAACCCAAATTCAAAGCAATGTTTGACAAATAAGATAATTACTTTAAAGAATCAATGGTTTATCGAAAGAAAAAAAAAGTATTCCAACTGTAACATCCACCTTCTAATAACTTATGGCTCTCCAAAAGTCCGCAAGATGTGCAATTCATGAATAAAGATTTTCAATGATGAAAAACAATGGTAAGTGTTATATGGTTAATTAATACTCCCTTCAAAAAAAACTAAATACTCGTATCAATTCTTAATAAAATCATCAAATTAGATTCAACTCAATTCTAAGCCTGAGGCAGTCAGACTTCCACTTATCTATTCGCAATCACATGTTTGAATGGAAGTCTAGAAGCATGAAGAAGACTTCTTATTAAAGGCTCCTATTTACATACAATAATAGAGTATAACCAATAATTAGAGTAAAAGATGACAAGTGTTAGACTTATGAAATCAATGGGTAACAAATGATTTATTCGTGATGTATTTTGTCATGAAGGGTCCCCATGATTTCAAGTATCGAAGGTTTGTAAGATTTCCAATCTTTTAGACATAGGGTCTTTCTGTTGGTTTAGACCATCTTTGTATGTTCCAATTCATCTATGATTTTAACTCAAGAACATGTCCAGTAAGGGTGTTATGATACCCTTTTTTTTTTGCCTGTAGTGTTATTCTTTTTTTGTGTGAAGGAATATGGCATGATTATGCAATGCAATGTGTGAAAAATTATATATGCATGGATGTCGAAGAACCATTTGTCGTTTATTTGTGAATATTTTAATCGATAACTAAGATAGAACTATGAGATCAAGAGTGGGGCCAAATTTAATTAAAAAAAACTGGAATATAAGTTTTAAAACAAAAGGCAAAACTTAAAAAGAACTTAGAAACCCTAGTGAGCAATCAATTTTTTCATTTGCTCGATTAAGTATTTACAATGTTCAATAAAAATGAAGATCTCATGGGGAGTAGAGAGAGGAATAACCATCCCATCAACATCTTTTAATAATGGTGGGATATCTCTGACAGCCGAATTTGTCAAATAAACGAGTTTGGAAAAGTGATCGGCCTGAAACATCCCTTCTTGCACAAGTCTCTCAATTGTGTCTTTTTGCGTATGCACCTCGTCTTCCTTTCTTGCAAGTCTAATTCAATATTCCTCAATGATCTGTTCTTGACATTTCCTGTCTACCATGATTTTACTTTTGCATTTTGCTTTTACTTTCTCCAACTGTTGTCTTAGACTTGCTTCTTGCATACGGGCGATTTAATGTTTCTTCCCAAAGTTTTTTAACAACACCTTAAGTCTGAGTCCCTCAGTCACTGCATCGTCCCTCTCTTGACGTATGAGCCTCAACTCTTCATTCACACCTCGCAAGAAAATCTAAATTCTCTCTTTGCCTTCTTCTTCCTCCCTTGCCCTCTTTTGCACTTTATCAAGGACGAGGGATTTTTGGGCATTCTCATATTTCATATCTCTATAGGCCTGGTGAGCTTTTTCCATTTCTTGTTGAAATTTTTCGATTTCTTTTATCTTTAGAACTAAGTTGGCCTCTAAATCTTTAGCACTGAAAAATGACTCTGTTGTTACTACTTCTGGGTCCAAGGTCTCAGCGTGAAAAGGCAATTTGATCTCTTGTGCTCTCTTTTTCACCCAATTACGATATTTCTCTCATGCACTACAACTTGTAGGCCCTAACTCTCACCCTTTCCGGACAACATCTTCCCAAGATCTACGTATTCTTCTTAGTAGTCCAACGTTTTGAGTATCTTGCTCCCGAATGACGAAAGAGTTTGTTATATCCATGATTGGTGCTTTCGTTATAGGATAACCCAATTATCTCAATGCCACATAGGGGTTATAATTTATGCACCCTTTGGTTCCCATGAGTGGAACATCAGTAAAGCTCCTGCATTTACAAATCACTTCACTTATGTTCTAACTTCGTGAGTACCACTGGATCGTTTTTTCGTTAAGATTTGCTAGGGTAGTGGCCCATTCCTTTTTATTTTTGGTTTTTGACTGATGTTTGTCCTGGAAATTATGTTTGATGAACCACATGTAGAGTATCGGTGAGCAATAACGGATCAGGTCTCCCTCTTTCTCATGACAATGGTCGAGAGTGCAATAAGTATCAGCTAGAACTATTGGTACTGGATTCTCCCTTCTAAGTTTATGAGCCATAAAGGCGTCTATTGCCGTAAAATCCATAAAGTTTTTAATGTTTGGGAATAAAACAATTTCGTATATAATTAAGGTGAGTACATCCATCAAAGTGTCCCACTTTCCATCTCTCGCTAAGTTTATTGCCTTCTCTTCAAGATATTTTATCGGGTATCCAATCAAATTGCCTATGTTGGTTCTATTTTCCTCTATCTCTTTTATAGGAGTATCAAGTGTCTGGGCAATTGTTTTCAGCGAGAGGTAGTATGCATGTACTGGTAAGGTTTACTCCCCTTTATTGGATGCCACAATATTTGTTCAAACTCCTCCAAAGTTGGGGTCAATTGAAAGTCCCTAAAGGTGAAACACTTGAAGGGAAGGTCATATAATTGGGCAAACGATGTAAGGGCGTCCACTTGCACATTAACTTCAAGCAAATCTAGAATTTTTCCGAATTTCCTAATAAAGACCACTCGTTGCACTTTTTTCAATTTTTGAGCAAGATTTTTAAGATTGCTTACATCTGATTTGAGAATTCTTAGTGGCAAGGTCTTTCTTAAGAGGGTATTTTTTTTTGAGCCACCATTTGATCTCATGTTCCTTATAGTTAAATATATTCACAATCAGCCTTAAATTTTATGATTCTAAAAATGATGTAGTAATGATTTGTTTCAAAGGCATCCGTGATAAATAAAATGATGCAAAAACAAAATAAAAATATTAGGAAAATGAAAAAGAATGCGTGAACCTCCACTATGGGTGACTCAATAGTTTTAAATTGGTTATTAGAGCACACAACTCAATTCTGAAATATTAATCCAAATAATAGGTAAATTATTAAAATGAAAATATTATAGAATATGTCAACTCTAGGTTAGACTTTCATGACAATCAAATAGGATGTACATCCAGAAGATTATAATTACACAGTCTCTAACTTATCTTAGGTTGCACTCAGCTTAGGTATAGAACCCACTCATAAGTGTGTGAATAGTGTTAGTATAATGTGTAGAGACATCTACAATACACTATAAATTTTTTTAACTATACCAAAAATACAATTTTGTCCTTCATAAATTTAACATTTGCAAAAATTTTAGAGTCACAATTGTAACTTACTCTAGCTTTTTGTACATAACCAACTTCTTCAAATTTTTGTCATTTTAAAATATTTCTGATTTATACACTCCAACATTTTTGCAAAGCAAAAAAATTCACAAAGAAGAAAATTAAACATATTCACGGAGAAGAAAATCAAAGAGATTGAAGAAGAAGAAAATCGCAAATGGAACAACATAAGAAAGTGATTGCCACAATCTGTGATACAAGTCTGGTCAAGGTTTGTTACTTCCTCCTTCAAGCTCATTCTAATTTTCAATTCTTCCTAATACGAGTGTTGTTTCCTATAATTGCAACTAATCTTCCATTTCTTTCAATTTCAATGAGTGTTGTTTCTATTTGGAAATGAAAAATATATATAATAATAGTATTTTGTATACTATATCCAAATCATGAAAGAAAGAGAATGGAAAAACCAGTGTCGGTCCACCGATACCGGTTTCCCACTTAAAATGCTAACCGCACGTTTTCCTCTCTGATCAATCACAAATAAAAAATAAATGCACATAAAACTAAAAAAAAAAAAAGGAATTAAGCAAAACACAATTGTCTTTTACATAATCTACTATCAATCAATACAAGAAATCAAAGATTACAAGAAAATAATATACTATCAAAATTACAACATTATCCACTTAAATTTGGTGTGTTAATTAGAGAAGAATCTGAGGTTGTTAATAATGTTAGAAAGATACGAAATTTGGAGTCCATTTAAAATTTGATTTTTTTTTTTTATCTATTTTTAAAAAAAAATTAAAAACACTATTTCTTACTTCACTTACTACAACAACTTCAGCTTAATGGGTCTGTTAGGTGTTCATTCATTTTTACTTCTAATTCTATTTGTTTGGTCTTTAATTTTTTCTAAGCTTCCACGACAAAAAAAAAAAACAAAAAAAAAACATAATCCAACTTCTTCATCCACTTTTGCATTTTATATTTTAGAGTTTTTTGTAGTTCTAAATGTTCTTAAAAACACTATTTCTTAGTTCTTTAAGTTATTCTTGGTAACCCACCTTCTTCATATTATTTTGCAATTTTTTGTTTGTTCTTCTAAATGTTATTAAAAATGCTATTTGTTTGGTCTATAATTTTTTTCTAAGCCTACACCACAAAAAATATAACCCATCTTCATTTGCATTTTATTTTTTATGTTTTTTTTTGTATCTATTTAAAAAAAACTATTTCTTAAAAACACTATTTCTTAGTTCTTTAAATTATTCTTCGTAATCCAACTCATTTCATATTCCTTTGCATTTTTTTAAGGTTTTTATTTGTACTTCTAAATGTTATTACAAACTGAAATTGTATCTTCAACTTTTTTATATTTTCTTGCCTCTTTAAGTTCTAAATCTTTTGTATTTCATCTTTAGAGATATATTACAATTTGAAATAAATGATTAATTTTTCATTTATGTTTATAAAATATGCATTGGTTCACACACAAGAGATGCAACACCATTGAAGGACATTAACACCTCAAAGGAAACTTGGAAAATAGCATTTAGGGTCACAAATTACTTCACTGTTGTTAGTAAAAATGGGAATATGCACAATAAAGTTATTTTGATGGATCAACAGTTATACATTTTAACTTTTTCTTTATGTTTAGTTAACAAATATATTCATTCTATTGGTTAGTATCTTATTTTATAAATTATTTATTATTAAAGACTGATCAAATACATGTTGTTATACGACAAGATAATTCTGTTAAATGGAGGGGTAAACTCAAAGAGAATCAAACACACATCATCCACAACTTTTCAGTTTTTCCAAGTGCTTTCCAGTTCAAATATTGCCTCCATGAATTAAAAATTCTTTTCAATTCTGCTACTTTTAAAGAATAAATTGATCTCCTTGAAACTCCACCGACTCAGTACCGTTTTGTGTCTTTTAACACCATTTTGAATGGACATAACCCTCACAACAACTTAATTGGCAATACTATCATTTCTTTTTTTTTTAATTGAATAATATATATATATATATATATATATATATGTATTTTATATTTTTCGTGTTTCAATGGATAACTTATATTTTTTATTTATAGATATTATGGGGTAGTGGATGAGATCATTTATTCAACTTCAACATCATCAACCAAAAAAACTTGTATCACTGTCGAAATCAAAGATCTCAGGTAACAATAATATTTACATTTAATTAATATATTATACAAAGCATGTTTCAAATGATATTATTCATTTGATGAGCAGAAACATCTTTAGTTGGTCCCTATGGGAGACTTATGGTACATAATTCTTCCATTATGTTAATGGTTACCCCAACTCTGGTCCCTTCATTATAATCTTTCACCATGCACGAGTCAAGCCTCTAGAAGATATTATTAATTCAACACAAGTACTAATTGTTTAATGAAAGATTTCATTTGTTACAATATACTTAAATGTAGTTGTTAATTAATAGGTTATATATGGTAGGAAACAACGGGTACACAATCACAAATGCATGGAGTGGAACTAAAATTTTTATCAATGAAAACATGCACCAAATCAAGGAAATCAGAAATTAGTAAGTTGACAAACTCTTTACAAGTGTCTTCCAAATGATGTAGTTATGATTTCACCTGATTAGAGGTCAAGCCAACTACAAACTCATATTAAATTAAGGGCAGCCAACTACAAACTCATATTACATCTTCATCTCAATACACTTCACAAGAGAAGTTTATGTATAATGCTCAAGCTAAAACTCTTCACCAAATCAAGGCTATTGGACATGTAACTATAATTTCATAACACTATTTTTAAGTAGATATATACATTATTTAATTGTTATAATTTTTTAATTACAACATGGTGTTTAGGAAATGATTTGTGTCACTGTGCAACTCTGTCAAAGGTTGTGCCAAACAAATTCTGTTGACTTTATCTTGGTTGCACTAATTGCACAATCAAAGCTAAAGAAGGGATTACAAATTATCAATGTAAATGTGGTATTCAAGTTGAAGAACCAATTCCAAGGTACATCAAACTTTAATAGATGGTTTTTTTATATTTTAGAAGTATGTAATTTTATTTTTTCTTCATAATTCAAAATATATTGTCCAATCAAAGTAAAACTAAATGGTTACAATTTTCTAACTTATAGGCATATAGAATAAAGTAGAAACAATTTGTATATTATTAAGGGTTAGTGTTACTGAACATTTTCAATATCATTTTCACCATTCATTGATAATGATTGCTACGTATTTCATAAAGTTTGTCGGAAGTAATTAGATTATTGTCGTAAAAATTTATGAAATCAGAATGTATTTATCAAAATGATGCATTTATAGAGAGTCATGTAGATATACTTATGAAGTAATTTCAATTGTATTTTGATTGTTTGATAAGATAACATAATGTGAGAAATATAGTTAACAACATACTTTAACTTTTAATGGTTGGACTACATTCTCTATAGAATATTCTTTCTCAGCAAAGTCGCCAGCTGTGGCGTCCGGTCTGTCTGCGAAAAGGAGTTGCCACCAATTTTATTTTTATTAAAGTAAAAATTGGATAAAACCTAAAATAATAATTTTTGAACCAAAAATTTGGGTTTGGGAATCGATTACGAGTAGGGAAAGTATTACCACCCTACAACATCCGTTAAAACGGTTACCCTATAATTAATTATATACAAACTATTTATTTATTTATTTTTACCCCCAAAAAGAATAACAAAAAAAAAGAAAATAAATTATTTACATTAATAAAAGAAGAAAAAATATTTTTTATTATTTGGTTTGACAAGAAGAAGACCTTGCTCCTACGTATCCCAGACGCAATAGGGAAATCAAAATTCACGTAGTTCTTGAGTAGAAAATATTTATGTGTTGACTGATTTTATCTTTAATTTTTATTATATATATATATATATATATCTAAATAAATTCATAATATAATGGTAATAATAATAATAATAATAATAATAATAATATGAGTGACGTGTTGTATATTGATTTGTGTATCGTTTTATCTTAAGGAAAAACTTTTACTATTTCTTTTTGCGTTTACAAATTGTAAAGGATAAAAATTCAATAGCATATCCGCGAGTCGGCGACGCATATGCGGCGCAAACTGACGGCAATAATAACAAAAGAGTTTAAGATCTAAGACACAGGATATAAAACAAAATAACAATAGTAAATCACGAATTTGATAAAGAAGTAGACAATTATACAAAATCGACTTGATTCTTAATTGTAAAATCCTTAATTTTAAATTCTAATTTATGTATTTTGGGAAATTTTATGTTGAATTTCTGAGGCTTTTTCGCCAACTTTATGACATTTTGTGAGTTAAATGCCAAAAATATATTTTTGGAGATCCGATTAAAATTATTCGTCGATGAATAATTTTATGTAATTACGGTAAATTTTTTCTCAAAGAAAAAAAAATTCTGAGATGCAACATTTTTTAGAAAAATTGATTTGCCGATTGAATTGCGGCGAGAGTAAATATTTTCCTAAAAACGTAGTTTGTGATGTGACGTGAGGTGACAGGCGTAATGATGTTTCTTATAAAAATATCTAGATATTTATTTTAGAATTGATTTTATTATAATATAAGGATGAAATGACAATATTTGTTGAGATGACAAAATATTTGAATGAAATGACAGTATATTAGAGATTTTTATGTGCGAGTCTATTTTAATATATATAATTTTTATTAAGTTGGCAATATTTGAATAAAATGATATAATACTAGATGATATTTATGTGGGAGTCTATTTTAAGATATATATTCTATTTTAATATATTGTTTATCTAAAAAAAGTTTAAAAACATATATTGGTGGAGCAAGAGATGAAGAAACCTTTAAAATGACTATTAATTGATAGTTAAAACATAGAAAGAGATTAACCGTTAACAATAATTATTGAGCATGAACCGTTATCAATAATGATGGAAGAGCAATGAATGTCAAATAATTGTTAATTGATATTTATTGTATTGTAATTTGTAACTTATGGCATATAAATAGTTCTACAACAAATTATAGGATATCAAATATGTCTGCAAAAATAATAGTATACAAGCAAATAGGTATAATATGTTACAAAATACCACTTACTCAAAAATTATTTGTGCAAAAAAAAAAAAAGAATTTTCCAACTATATCTACTTCTTTAAAAATAATTGGGTTGCAAAGAGATTTCCTTTTGATTTGATAAAGTAGAGTTGTGAAAACTTACATTTGCAGAATATTTTCTTAGAGAAGAATTGGCTATACAAAAGTTAATAACATAAGGTTGCGATACAAAAAATAATTGCATAAGGTTGCAATATAAAAGTTAATTGCATAAGGCTGCGATATAAAAATTAATTCCATAAGGCTGCGATATAAAAGTTAATTGCATAAGACGTGTTAAAATAGTTACAAGAAGAAAATATATTAACCATTAAAATATTGGAATTTGACTTAGTAAAATATAACGGAAAAATAAATATTAGAGTTTGAGTTTTGTTTTTAATAAAGCACTAATTGTAGAGATTGTTTAAAAAAGTAGAATAGTATAGGTCAGAAAAAATATTATATATTAATTATATTTTAATTTTTAACTCATGACACATTAATAGTTATACTTAGTATTATATGCTAAATAATAATAATAGTAATAATAAAAATTATAAAATTTGTTTTGAGGCAAAATAAAATTTGAATAATAAGGAGAATTTAAGAGGAAAGATATTTTAGATGTGTCACATGAGATTTTTGTTGAAGTGGCAATATTTGAATGAAATTATATAATAATTGATGATTTTTATGTGAGAGTCTATTTTAATATATATAATTTTTGTTAAAGTGGCAATATTTGAATAAAACGACATAATATTAGAGGATTTATGTGGAATTTTATTTTAATATATTATTTATCTACAAGATAAAAGTTTGAAAACATATAATGATTGAGAAAGAGATGGAGAAACCTTTAAAATGACTCAATATATTAAATAACAGTTAAAACCATAGAAATAGAAGAACTGTTAACAATAATAATTGAGGAATAATTAATAGCTGATATTTATTATATTGTAATTTGTAACTTATTGCATATAAATAGTTCTACAAAATATTATATGTGATCAAATATGTTGCAAAAATAATACTATAACTAAGAACAATCACGATTTTGAGAAAAATGAGCAAATAAGTATAATATGTTACAAAATACCAACTACTTGAAAACAATTTTTGGAAAAAAAAAAAGAATTTTTCAACTATATCTACTTTGAAAATAATTGGGTTGCAAAGATTTCCTTTTGAGTTGATAAAGTGGAGTTCTGAAAACTTACATTTGAAGAATGTTTTCTCGGTAGCGAATTGATGATATAAAAGTTAATAGCATAAGGTTGTGATACAAAAGTTAATTGCATAAGACTGTTAAAATAGTTACAAGAAAAAATATATTGACCATTTAAATATTGGAGTTTTGGTTAACAAAATATAACAGCAAAATCAATATTAGAGTTTGAATTTTTATTTTAATAAAACACTAATTATAGAAATTGTTTGAAGAAGTAGAATAGTATACGTTAGGAAAAAAAACTTATATATTGATTTATTTTAATTTGTAACTCATGACACATTAATAGTTATACATAGTATTATATGCTAAATAATAATAGTAATAATAATAATAATTAATAATAATAATAATAATAGAAAAATTTGTGTTAAAGCAAAATAAAATTTGAATAATAAGGGGAATTTAAGAGGAAAAATATTTTAGATGTGCACATGAGATTTTTGTTGAAGTGGCAATATTTGAATTAAATGACATAATAATTGATGATTTTTATGTGGTAGTCTATTTTAATATATATAATTTTTGTTAAGGTGACAATATTTGAATAAAATGGCCTAATATTAGAGGATTTATGTGGGAGTCTATTTTAATATAATGTTTATCTAAAATAAAAAAGTTTGGAAACATATAATGATGGAGGAAGAGATGGAGAAACATTTAAAATGACCCAATATATTAATTGATTGTGAAAACCATAGAAACAGAAGAACAGTTAATAATAGTCATTGAGGAAGAAAAGTTATCAATAATGATGGAAGAACGATGAATATTGAATAATTGATAACTGATATTTATATTATTGTAATTTGTAACTTATCGCATATAAGTAGTTCTATAAAATATTATATTAGATCAAATATGTTTGCAAAACTAATACAATAACTAAGAACAATCAAGATTTTGAGAAAAATGAGCAAATAGGTATAATATATTACAAAATGCCACTTACTCAACAACTATTTGTGCAAAAAAAAAAAACAAAATTTTCCATTTATTTCTACATTTTTAAAAATAATTGGGTTGCAAAGAAATTTCTTTTGAGTTTGATAAGGTGGGGTTGTGAAAACTTACATTTGAAGAATGCTTTCTCAGTGTCGAATTTGCGATATAAAAGTTAATAGCATAAGGTTGAGATATAAAAGTTAATTACATTAGGTTGCGATATAAAAGTTAATTGCATAAGACTGCAAAATAAATAGGCTAAATTACATCAGTCGTCCCTTAACTTAATTTCAGGTAAAGTTTTAGTCCTTTATCTTTTGTTTTTCCCAAATTGGTCCTTTATTTTAGTTTTAAGTGACAATTTGATATTTTTATGTTTTAAAATTTCAACAATGTTATCCTTTTTTATACAAAAATTCAAAAAAATCATCAAATTTTTCAACCAAAACCCATAAAATTGGTAATCATCTTCAATCTAATGCAAATTTTATCAAATTCATAACTCAAATATTCACATACACTTATATTTTTATCTCCAACAACATCAAATAAAGAATGGAAATATGAGTTTATTTCAAGATTTAAGTTATGAATTTGATTAAATTTGATAATTTTTTTTGAATTTTTGTAAAAAAAAAGGACAACATTGTTGATATTTTAAAACGAAAAAAAAAACATAATAATAATAATAATAACAATAAAATTTGTGTTAAAGCAATATGAAATTTGAATAATAAGGGGAATTTAAGAGGAAAAACATTTTAGATGTGCCAAATGAGATTTTTGTTGTGGTGGCAATATTTGAATGAAATGACATAATAATTGATGATTTTTATGTGGGAGTTTATTTTAATATAAATAATTTTTGTTAAGGTTGTAATATTTGAATGAAATAGCATAATATTAGAGGATTTATGTGGGAGTCTATTTTAATATATAATTTCTATTTTAATATATATTGTTTATCTAATAGTAAAAACTTTGGAAATATATAATGATGGAGGCAGAGGTGGAGAAACCTTTAAAATGACCCAATATATTAATTGATAGTTAAAACATAGAAAATGAAAAATCGTTAATAGTAATCATTGAGAAAGAACGTTGTCAATAATGATGAAAGAGCAATCAATGTTGAATAATTGATAATTGATATTTATTATATTGTAATTTGTAATTTATGGCGTATAAATAGTTATTCAAAATATTATATGAGATCAAATATGTTTGCAAATATAATACTATAACTAAGAACGATATTTTGAAAAAAATGAGCAAATAGTTATAATATTTTACAAAATACCATTAACTCAACAACTATTTGTGCAAAAAAAAAAAAAAAATCAACTATATCTATTTCTTTGAAAATAATTGGGTTGTAAAGAGATTTCCTTTTGAGTTGATAAGGTAGAGTTGTGAAAACTTACTAAAATGTTTCCTCAGTGGCGAATTTGCGATATAAAAGTTAATAGCATAATGTTGTGATATAAAACTTAATTGTATAAGGTTGCGATATAAAAGTTAATTGAATGTTACAAGAAAAAATATATTGACCATTTAACAAAATATAACGTTTTGTTTTTAATAAAACACTAATTGTAGAAATTGTTTGAAGAAGTAGAATATTATACATTAGAAAGAAAAAAAAAACTTATTTATTAATTGTATTTTAATTTGTAACTCATGAAACATTAATAATTATACATAATATTATATGCTAATTAATAATAATAATAGTAATAATAATAGTAATAGTAATAATTAATAATTAATAATAATAATAATAATAGTAAAATTTGTGTTAAAGCAAAAAGAAATTTGAATAATAAGGGAAATTTAAGAGAAAAAACATTTCAGATGTGCACATGAGATTTTTGTTGAAGTGACAATATTTGAATGGAATGGCATAATATTATAGAATTTATGTGGGAGTCTATTTTAATATATATTGTTTATCTAAAAGAAAAACGTTTGAAAACATATAATGAAGGAGGAAGAGATGGAGAAACATTTAAAATGACACAATATATTAATGGATAGTTAAAACCATAGAGAAGAACCATTGATAATAATCATTGAGGAACAACCGTTATCAATAATGATGGAAGGAAGAGCAATGAGTGGAACAATTGATAACTGATATTTATTATATTGTAATTTGTAACTTATGGCAAATAAATAGTTCTACAAAATATTATATGAGATCAAATATGTTTGCAAAAATAATACTATAACTTATAAAAATCAAGATTTTGAGAAAAATGAGCAAATAGCTATAATATGTTACAAAATACCACTTACTCAACAACTATTTGTGCAAAAAAAAAAAAGAATTTTCCAACTATATCTACTTTTTTGAAATTAATTGAGCAAAGCGATTTCTTTTTGAGTTGATAAACTGGAGTTGTGAAAACTTGCATTTGAAGAATGTTTTCTCAATGGCGAATTTGCGATATAAAAATTAATAGCATAGCGATATAAAAGTTAATTGCATAAGGATGCGATATAAAAGTTTATTGCATAAGGATGCGATATAAAAGTTAATTGCATAAGGATGTGATATAAAAGTTAATTGTATATGTTTTGTTCATATTGACCATTTAAATATTGGAGTTTATATAACGACAAAATAAATACTAGGGTTTAAGTTTTGTTTTTAATAAAACACTAATGGTAGAAATTGTTTGAAGACGAATAGAATACGTCAAAAAAAAACTTATATATTAATTGTATTTTAATTTGTAACTCATGACACATTAATTTTATATATAATATTATATGCTAAATAATAATAATAATAATAGTAAAATTTGTGTTAAAGCAAAATAAAATTTCAATAATAAGGGGAATTTAAGAGGAAAAACATTTTAGATGTGCCACATTAAATTTTTGTAGAAGTGACAATATTTGAATAAAATTACATAATAATTGATAATTTTTATGTGGGAGTCTATTTAAATATATATTATTTTTGTTAAGTTGGCAATATTTGAATGAAATGGCATAATATTAGAGGATTTATGTGAAAGTCTATTTTAATATATAGTTTCTATTTTAATATATATTGTTTATCTAAAAGAAAAAAGTTTGAAAACATGTAATGATGTAGGAAGAGATGGAGAAATCTTTAAATGATTCAATACATTAATTGATAGCGAAAACCATAGAAAGAAAAGATCTGTTATCAATAATGATGGAAGAACAATGAAAGTCGAATAATTGATAATTGATATTTATTGTATTGTAATTTGTAACTTATGACAAATAAATAGTTCTACAAAATAGTATATGAGATCAAATATGTTTGCAAAAATAATACTATAGAACGATCAAACGATCAAGATTTTGAGAAAAATGAGCAAATAGCTATAATATGTTACAAAATACCACTTACTCAACAACTATTTGTGCAAAAAAAAAAGAATTTTTCAATTATATCTACTTCTTTAAAAATAATTCGGTTGCAAAGAGATTTCTTTTTGAGTAGATAAAGTGGAGTTGTGAAAACTTACATTTGAAGAATGTTTTCTCAGTGGCGAATTTGCAAAATAAAAGTTAATACCATAAAGTTGCGATATAAAAGTTAATTGCACAAGGCTACGATATAAAAGTTAATGATATAAGACGTGTTACAAGAAAAAATATATTGACCATTTAAATATTGGAGTTTCAGTTAGCAAAATATAACGACAAAATAAATATTAGAGTTTGAATTTTGTTTTTAATAAAACACTAATTGTAGAAATTGTTTGAAGTAGTAAAATAGCTTACGTCACGAAAAACAGAAGAAAAAAAAAAACTTATATATTGATTATATTTTAATTCATAACTCATGACACGTTAATAGTTATACATAATATTATATTTTAAATAATAATAGTAATATTAAAATTTGTTTTAAAACAAAATGAAATTTGAATAATATGGGGAATTTAAGAGGAAAAACATTTTAGATGCGCCACATGAGATTTTTGTTGAAGTGACAATATTTGAATGAAATTACATAATAATGGATGATTTTTATGTGGGAGTCTATTTTAATATATATAATTTTTGTTAAATGTGGCAATATTTGAATGAAATGACATAATATTAGAGGATTTATGTGGCAGTCTATTTTAATATATTGTTTATCTAAAATTAAAAAGTTTCAAAACATATAATGATAGAGGAAGAGACGAAGAAATCTTTAAAATTACCAAATATATTAATTGATAGTTATAACAATAGAAAGAGAAGAACAATTAACAATAATGATGGAGGAACAATGAATATAGAATAATTGATAATTAATATTTATTGTATTGTAATTTGTAACTTATTACATATAAATAGTTCTACAAAATATTAAATGAAAAAAAATATAATAAAAAATAATTTGCAAGTATGATAATAAGATAGAGAAATAATATTTGTTAGATGTGTCACACCAGATTTTGTTTGATGTGATAATATTAGAATGAGGTGGCACAATATTTGATAAAGATATGAGTCTATTTTAATATATGTAGCTAAACAAATAATAATAATAATAATAGTAATAATAATAATAGTAATAATATTAATTAGTTATAATAATAATAGTAGTAAAATTTGTGTTAAAGCAAAATGAAATTTGAATAATAAGAATAATTTAAGAGGAAAGACATTTTAGATGTGTCACATGAGATTTTTGTTGAAGTGAAAATATTTGAATGACCCAAAATATTAATTGATAGTTAAAATCATAGAAATAGAATAATAGTTAACAATAATAGGGGAAGAACCTTGTCAATAATGATGGAGAACAATGAATGTCGAATAATCGATAATTGATATTTATTGTATTGCAATTTTTACTTATGACATATAAAGTTCTACAAAATATTATATGAAAAAAATATATTGCAAGTATGATAATAAGAAAGAGTATTTGTTAGATGTGTCACATCAATTTTTTTCATGTGACAATATTTGAATAAGGTGACATAATATTTGATGAAGATATAAGAGTCTATTTATATATATTTAATATTAATAATAATAACCGTAAAATTTGTGTTAAAGCAAAATAAAATTTGAATAATAAGGAGAATTTAAGAGGAAAGACCTTCTAGATGTGCCACATAAAATAATCTGATTATAATCCAGTTTATTTATAAATCAGTTGGATAACCACTTATGTTTTATATTGGGATTTAATTTTTATCACCTACCAATATTTTGTTAATTTTGAGATTTTATTTCTTAAAAAAAATTTGAAATTTTTTTTTTTCGAAAAAATATTGGAAGCAAATCCATTTAGTCGCAATTAAGAATAGATATGGTTTGATAATTACATGTTCATGTGTAAAAGAGAAAGAGTAGACAATAAAACAAAGATAGGATCTCATAGAAACTCGAGACACATGAAATTGGAATTGAGTTTTTATAATTTGAGACATTAATTTTGGTTAAATGAATGTTATTGAGAGTTCTTGTGTCTTACAATAGACATCAATTATTATTTGATATATATTAGTAAAATAAATAAATTCTTCAAAATATATTGTACAAAAATATCATTTGTCGCAATATTTATTTTTCAAATTATGTCACAAAAATGTATGATTATGAGTAAATAAATCATTCTTTCCCCACTAAAAACCTGTAGTATGAGTTTTTTAATATGTATTGTAGGAATTTTATTAACGATAAATTATGTATCAATGACTTTTAATATGAGATAATGTTTTGTGGATTATATTGATAGATAAAATAGACAAAAAATCTATTCTTTTTCGGTGATGGAGCACTTGCATATACACTAGTTGAGAATGGAAACTAAAATTAAAGTCTATTTTGGTGTTTTTTAATTTATTATTTTTTTGCTTTTGATCAATGTAATTATGTTTTGTTTTGATTTTTGTCCATAATATGTGGTAGTCATATCACTTGTCATGTTAATATCTTATTTAATTATTTTATATTTAAGTCAGCACAATTTAAATAAAAAAAGAGGGACCAAAATCAATGAAATAAAATGTTGTGATCGGTTAAATTGAGTTGTGATTGTCGCTTATCTATTCCTAATATTAGACTAAATCAATGTTTTGACCCAAACTTGATCCTTAAGTAGGAGTTCAATAAAGAAGAGACAATATAAAGACAAGATGAAGTTGGTTCTAAGATAAATCACCAAATAATATTACATAAATATATATTTTTTTAAATATTAATCAATAAGTGTTACTCAATTACAAAATTAATTTAGTTGAGTAATACGATTAACAAATTAATTATCAAATAATAATACATAAATATTTTGTAGCGGAAAAAATTAATTTAATTGAGTAATAAAGTCATGACAATTAATAAAGTTTGAATATAATTAATTTCAATTCATCTTCAACACCTCACAATTTCTTAAAATACATAAATTAAATGGTAGAAAATAGACATTTTATGTATAAAATTATAAGTGCGAGTTTATGAGAAAATCGATATAGTAAAATTGTTATTTTTGCTCTGACGATATTTTTTTAAAAACAACAAAGTGTATATTTGTGAACAAAAATATTAAATTAATAGAACAAATTTGTGTAATGGATAATTTGATGGTCAATTTGGATCTTACTTCAATCCAACATGAACCTTATGGACTGGAACGAATTAATGAATGGATCGGATTTTATACGTAATTGTGGGGTGGAATCCATTGTTTTTTTTAAATGACTAAAACCAAAAATTAGGTAAAATTTAATACTTAAATCACGAATAACTCTTGCGAAAAAATAGCAAAAAGTGAACTAGCTAATTGATAACATTAATTGAACTTAAAATATTTGATAAAATCAACAAATGGACCAGATAAAAATATAAAAAAGTTAAATAAACTTTTAATCTTTGTCTCATTAAAATATAAAAAGTTAAATAAGTTTCATTGTCTAGTTAAAAAAAATTATATTTTTAATTTTTTCAAAATTATTATACAAATAATTTCAATTTCTACTAAAATAAACATATTTAACTATCCTTTATCTTTTATATTTATGAACAATTTTTTACAAACATATTTAAAATGTTATAAAAATTATTTACACATCATATAATGGAGGGCAAGGTAAAGAGAGGAAATATGCCATATCAGTCAGTTGTAAACTCAAAACAGTATCTAAAAGAAATGTGATAAGTCTTTTGTCCAACCATTCATTTTTTATTTTTATAAACTAATGAAAAATAGCTAACATTGTATTTGTGCTTTTACCAGTTATAATTGGATTTTTTTTTTAAATATTTTTTTTTTATTTTTATAAACTAATGAAAAATAGCTAACATTGTATTTGTCCTTTTATCAGTTATAATTGGATTTTTTTTTTAAATATTTTTTTTTTAAATATTTTTTTTTAAATATATTATATGATTGTCCTATTTTTTAGACTCAATAGAAGGTTGTTATGATCATAAAGTCTAAATTTTTTTAGTTGGAGGTTGTAGTCCATAAGACAACTTGACACTATGATTTTTTTTTCTCCTTTTAATAATTGTTATCTCATTTTAATAATTGTTATTAATTATTTAATCAATTAAAAATAATTAAATTATTTAAAAATAAAAATATTAATAATTAAATTAAATAAAATATATTAATAAATAATAATAATAATTATTATTATTATTATTAAAAATAATTATAATTAAAAATAGTAAATTATATTATAAATTTTAAAGAAAATACTTTCTATGACTATTGGATTTACTTATTTTCAATTTCATAAAATTTATGCAAGTTTCTGTGTATACGTAACCAATTTAAAAAAAAAGATAAAGTCGAATTTGTAATTTTTTATTTGAAGAAATTTGACAAATCAATTACCTACAAAACAATTTTTTTGTGGCTAAATTAATTTATTAATTTAGCTACAAAATATTATTAGGAGCGGGCAGGTGACACGGTTATAAATTATAAAAATATTCATTTGAGTAATTTTAACCTCTCTTCCCTATTCATGTATCTCTTTTGTATTTGTTTTCTCATACTAAAATATAATAAAATTAATACAACAACATATATATATATATATATATATATAAAAACTATGTGATATAAAAAGATAAGCTAATTAATCTCGAATCAACAAACTCTAACATCTTAATTAACAAACTGTTAACTATTAACTATTTTTTAATTGTGAATTATTTTAATTAATATGTGTATTTTTGTAGGACTGACACGATATTTAAACATACAAAAATTGATGCATTTTTTCAAGAATTTTTTTATAAAGATGAAAATTATAAAATGAATATATTTTATTTGATTGAATTGTGTGAAATGTGTGATTTGTGAAAACTGTGTGACTTGTGAAAATTGAAATTCTATTTTTTTTAACTTGTCTATTATGTATGAATTGTGTGATACTTTAAAAAAAACTGACTTTTAAAAATTTCAATTATAATATTTAAATTTCAGTTATAATATTTTAGTTAATAGTTGTCGCTCCCCGACTCTCTCAAATATTTTGTGCAAGATCCACCACTGCTTACCAAATTGTAAACATTTAGCTGTTGAGTAAATGTAATTTGATAAATATGATTTACCAAATTTCTTAATTTAACAATTAATCAATTTATCAAATCACAAATTGTAAATTTTTTTATAAAAAATATTTGTGATTTGACAAATTGATTAATTGCTCAAATGAGAAATTTGGTAAATCACATTTATCAAATTACATTTAAATACTTACAATTTGGTAAGTAGCAAATTGATTAATCATAAATTATTAAAATTAATTTTTTTATTAAATGTGATTTGGTAAATTGATTAATTTTGTCATTAATTTACAAATTGATTTAGCCACACAAAAATTGATTTGTGGGTGATTGGTAAATTAAATTTGTATTAGCTTGTTCGGTTTGATACATCTATTCAACCGTGTTAATTAGAAAGTTACATATCACTTAATTCTATTTTTTATTTTACAAGTCAATTTTTTTTTTACCAAGTTAATGTTATTACTCAGGACAAAAAACCGAACATATATGTTAATTTGCTATGTTCATACAAAATCTTCAAATTCATTGATTAAATTAAAAAAAAATAATCTTTTTTATAGTTAAATTGAATTTCGATGAATGTATCAAAAAAATCGAGTTGATATTAAATAGACAAATGTAATTTGAGTAAAATTATATTCACTGTCATAATATTCCCAATAATTAATTCTATCATTGACCGCATTCAGCAAACATTTTGATCCATGTCAAGATTTTTTGGCGGAATTTTGTCAAATTTCTTTAAATAAAAACCTATGAATTTGTCTTTATCTTTTTTTTAAATTGGTCAGACATAAACAAAAACTTTGCATAAATAATATAAAATTGAAAATAAGTACATATTGTATTTTTTTTGAAAAAAATTTATAATATAATTTACTATTTTTAATTTTAATTATTTTAATCATAATCATTTTTAATAATAATAATAATTATTATTATTATTTAATAATATATTTTATTTTAATTAATTATTAATATTTATAATTTTTAAATAATTTAATTATTTTTAACTTATTAAATAATTAATAAAATCATTAAAATAAGATAATAATTATTAAAATGAGAAGAAAAAAAAAATATTAGTGTGAGGTCTCCCTCTAGGCGGCAACCTCCATCTGGGTGAAAAAGAATTAAGCTTCAGCTGGTCACACCTTGAGTCACCGAACTCCTAGTGAGTCCAAAAAATAAGGCAATCAAACAATATGTCTTGTGAGAGTGGAGGATTTTGGTGAAAAAAAAAAAGATATTTAAATAAAAAAATTCATTATAGCTTGTCTGCAACACAAATATCATTATTACACAGATCTACCACTAAACACAACACATAAAATATTCAATCAAAAGTATACATAGTTTTAGAAACATAAATGCTGAAAACTATTGAATTACTTTACCAGCATCAATATGGAAAATTGAGTTAAACATTCAATATACAAACCTTTTCCTGTATTTCTTTCTCTAGAGGATATACATAAGAAAATTTTAATGGTCCTTTTTTGTGACCATAGTGTCAAAAATTCCAAATCATTTAACATAACTCAAACAATTGCATTGAACTCTTACAAACCTAGGGATGAAGCACAAAAAGAGAAGTAAATTTGTTAACGCCAGCATTGATTAGCATGTTAATAACCATTTGCAGTTTTCTGAGATTTTTTACTGAAATTTGATATGCTGCAGTGCGGACAAACGTACTCCAGCCCGTCAGTTTTTGCGTAGTCCTGCCATTCATCATACAGAGTTAACAACATATAAAAAAGAAAGAGAAGCCATTGCTGATATTAATCATATTGCATCATACATAAAGTCAGCAGCAAGATCCAAATTGCAAGGATTTGTTACAATTTAGCCTGATATTGTCGATTAATACCTTAAATGCTCCGAGTCCCTGCCGCCTATCACAGCCAAAATGAGCCCACTCACCACATATACCGCAGTTCACCCAATCACCTGCTGCACTACTGTTGCCATAACATCAAAGGTAAATTATAGTCAATAAGACAATTTTGCAATCTTTGACAGATACACATGTAAGTGCACACGCATACTCAAAGAGAGGGGGAGAGGGCGAGAGAGATTGAGAGAGAGACCTATGACACAATAAGCAGCACTCTCCATCTACATCGTCGTGAGATAATTCGTATTCTAAAAGGTAAGTTTCATAATGCCTTTTGAGTGTATTGCCAACACCCTACAGCAAAAAGAAATTAATTTTCACAACTTTGATTTGAATACACGATGTCCAAATATGAGAAAGTAGTGTAAGTGCAAAATTATCATTTTAAAAATGCAACTAAAAGAGAATTGATGTTTCCCTCATTTTATTCGTAAAGCTTGAAAAACTAAATATAAAATTATCAACAAAGTAAAATTTTATTTTATTTTCGACTTTGTAAAGTTTGTATAACATGTTATGTTATTCAAAATAAATCCCTAATATAATCACAAGGCACTGCAAAGACAATAATGGATCAACCAACTTACATTTTAGGTGATTATAGCAGTAATAAAGAAAAAAAAGTTTGTTAACGAACAGAAAGGAAAAAAGAAATATCTGAATACATACTGTCATTCTATGTGTTAGAGTGTGATTGCTCATCTTTGAGAAAACTTGTCCTTTCCAATTGATACCATTCCCGACGTGAAATCCTCCTCTCGAAACCACCTAAAATACTCAAATTTCTCAGATACAATTTCTGCAATAATATATGCAGAGTATGCAGTTAGCATCACAAGTTCAAAATGTTTTACCTCTCTATACAAGTTGAAAAGGTCAAGACGTTTAGCATTCAGAACTGCATCAGGGAACTCAGCAAGGCCGCCTTGTGGAATGAGGCGAGTATGCCCTCGAAGGACCAAAAATTGCATTACATCCTTCAGGAACTCCTCCTGTCAGAACACGGAAAAACAAAAAATAGGTTTAGTTCGGTCGTAAAATGCATCTATATTATAATAAATAGGGGTGAAGGTAGCGAAAGTCAACAAAAGCATATGCAAAAATCACCTCTGAGCAAACTTGTATTGGAGCTCTGTCACAACCATGCTTTTTCATAGGTAGCGGATTCAATGATATTATCTGGTGAGCTTGAAACGAGTTCGACACAGATTTCCTGTTTGTAACTGAATGAGGGCCTAAACCATTATGTTTAATTGGAACAATTAGCTGATTTGATTTTCCATGCTCTCCATCTCTTTCTCCCTCGGAAAATCCAGAAAAGGGAAGAAACTTTTGACGATGAGACTGAGGGATCGGCCTCAATGCAGTGAAATTTAATTTCTGTCTATCACTGCCACTATCTTCAACTTCCACGCCACTAGCATTAATAGGTTTTAATCTTGAGCATGGTTCAGATCGTTTTCGACTAGGTGCGGGAGGCATCAACCAACCCGGGTGACTCGAGAAAACAATATCTTTGGAGCAGTTATCGTTCTCCTGCCTAGTGCAAAAGAAAAGGAGACGTTCTGCGTCATCTTTAGTAAAAGATGAAACTGGCAATCCTTGAATACTAGCTACTCCCAACATAACTAGGCTGCGGTATGACATATTCGGTGCAAGTTGTCTTAGAACCTGTGAACAAATACCAAAAAGCCATTAATAAAGATAAAATGGTCTATGAGGTATGATTCAAATATCAAGTTTAAGAAAAAAATTCATGTGTTTAATTTGGAAATGAAGGATCACCAAAAACCATGATAAAAGAAAAAGCATTTAACCTGTGAAGCCCATGTAGGAACTCGCATACAAACTTCAAACACACTAGATCCACAGGCTACTGAGGCTGATCTTCGAGGCTCGTAGGAAGGTAATTTGTTTTGTTCATGACTAGGAATTGCCTGAACAAGTTGACTATTCTCAGTGAGCTCTTTCTTAATATGATTCTCCAAAAGCTGAGGATATACAAAAAAGAGAAGAAAAAGTTCTCAGTAAAAAGTTAAAAGAGCAAGCATGTGAAATGTTGAACACTGATAAGACAATTCAACCGTGCCTGATCATTAAAACAAGCGTCTGCACTACCGGAAACCAAAAGTGATATATGAGCGGAACTAGATGTGGATATATCACAACGCATAGTCACCACACCACGCGAGAATGTTCCTGCCTGGAGAGGTGGTGGTGGAGCACTAAAAATTTCCAACAGTAACAGAAATTAGTAAACAGAATATGATTGTATGCAAAAGATCCAAAGAAAAACCCCATATCACAACAGATAAATAAAACTCCTAACAATAAGCTTATGTGTCGAGTTGTTCAACAATCAAAATAAAACCCCGGTCAATCGAAATTGGAATCATCCACAATCAATTGAGTACTACAATGCGGTGGGAAAACAAACGTATCAACTTTCAAAACAACCCAATACCTTGTCCGATTTTGAAGTTTACATCCACGTATCTGCAGAAAGCCAGAGAGAAAACAGAAAAATATACATGAGTAATTTAAATAAACAATATCAAATGCAAGACTTAAATACAATCACTAAATCATGAGGGAAGAAACCAGGAAATGTGAACAAACTGACTTCGGTACATAGGAGGGCATTGAGTCCATCCTCTAACGACCCCAATAAACACGCATCCTTTTAAGAAGAAAGACAGATGGAATGAAATCAGTTTATAACTTATAGGTCACATTTTAAGAACTATTAGCAATAACAAACTTCTTGAAAACTAATTAACTCAGGTATCCATATCCAAACCTACCAATGTGCACGGAACTCCACAAACAAGAAATCTCGTATTCACGTCATCATCATATATCTTTATAGAAGAACTAGTCCCAGGTGAACTTTCATCATCTTCATCTTCTTCCTTCATGTCTTCTTCACATGGACTAACTTCGATGTTAGGGGGTTCCCCAAGAACTTGTGGCCCGGGCTTACCAGCACCCTTCCGACTGTTGTGAGGTACGACATTGTTTTGCACGCAGTATAGTCTAAAAGATGCTTGAGCAAGTTGGAAAGCATCCCATGTATGGCTGGATGTACTACAAACATAATACCAATTATCATAATAAGAAAAACACTAATCAAGAAACAGGCACATTATTGTGATTAAACATTTTCTTGTCACTACGCTTCTCATGCTATGGATTCATTGATGGATGTGGAAGTAATAAGGTCCTATTTGGATAAAGATAAACAACATAATTAAGTTTTGATGCTATAAGCGCTTCTCATATAAGTATGTATGTATAAGTTATTTCAGTAACAAGAGATCGAATAAACTATTTTCATATAAGCTATAAGTTATTTTCATAAGCTATTACCGAGAGCTCTCTCAAATAGTTTCATGAGTACTTATTTCAATAGATAAATTAAAATAAGTCAATCCAAATAGGTCCTAAGTGAGAAGTGTGGTGACAGTAATGCAACCAATTACTATACCTCTGTGCCACTGAGAAGAAAGCTTGATGAAAATGCGATGCCGCATACTTTGAAAAATCATTTTTCCAGTATATAGTGTAAGGAACTCCCTGCCAAACCAAAACACCTATGTTTAATAATTACTTGTCATTAGTTAAGGAAACTAAAAATCCATATCATGCAATGCCACATCTTTTAAGTCCTCGTTAAAACTCTAGTTTAACCATCATCTCATTAATTAGTCTAAACTAACTAGCACATCTTGGTTTTCATTTCTAATCAAAACCAGTATTGTTAATCGCAGATCCTAGAAAATAACGGTTTGTCCAAATTTCGTTAGGTTAGATTGTTATAGCACCGCTATAGCCTCTATTTGTACTAAATTGTGTATTGTAGAACAACAACGATTTGTTCAAATTCTGCTATGTTGTAGGGTTATAGCTGCTACTTGAAAACACTGGTCTAAACCACCATCTCATTAATTAGTCAAAGTATAACCTTAGAATGGAGTGCCTCTGCCAATTTTTCACCCTTGGGAGTTTCCAAGTAAACCTACAAAAATATCATGAAGTAGGGTTGGACACCAAACATTATATTATCCATGAAAAACAATCACAAAAGAAAATTATCAACAAAACACTCACAGTATTAGGTAATTTGGAAGAAAATAATTCACACAAGGCTTCTGGGGTAGACAGGTCAAAATCCTCCCACACAAGAGACCCAATTTCTCCCCCATCATCTAGCTGCTGACCTTGCAAGTAAACAAAATCCGGCTGCAGTTGTTCTAAAACTCGACCGAGTTCATCGGCACTAGGTTTAGTCAATACTTTAACCTGAATTCACATCATAGTTTAAAACTTTACTAGTTCATGAAACTTCTCCTAAAACCAACATTAACAAAAACAAAAATGTATACAAATAGAAACTCAGTAGTCACCTCGAGATGCCCGGACGAAGAAAGCTCTGGAAAGCGGTACGACGAAAATTGATCCTCAGAAGCATTATTCTCCTTCTGCTTTTGTTTAATATCATGTGATTTACCACTCAAAACAGCAAGGAGACTACAATGTCTTGATACACCCTGAAAATGTAACATCATGTATGCATGACAGAGCCAAACTTCTCCAAAAAAAAATTATATCAGAAAGAAAAAAAACAGTAACACCAAACTTCTCACAACTGAAACAACTCTCCAATGCCAAAATCAAAACACAGAGAACACCAAAACAACTCTCTAATATTACAAATCCACCCACAAAGAAACCAATAATCAAAGTTTTAGCCCAAGAATTTGGGGATAACAACAGAAACTCTGAGATTGAAGAAAAAGCAACGACCCATATCAAATTGAAGCGAGAATCAGCGGCCCAATTGGTAAAACGAGTTAAAAACAAAAGCTTGGCAAAGAAATCAGAACGAAAACCAAAGCCACAAAATCGAAGCAGTGGTTAGAAAGAGAAAGTACAGTGAGGAACCCTAAGATACGAAATCGCTTCTGCGATTCAAACCAAACGAAAAAAAACCCATTTATAATTTGAAAAATAAAATAATATCTGAATTCAATAACAAACTTATTAAATTAAACCCGAAAAAAAAATCACGCAGAGTCCTTTTGGCACAGTCTCAAACAAAATTCAATTGGGTGAGTCAAAGTATATAAACCAATAACTGAACAAAACAACACATACCCAAAAAAAATGTTATAATAAAAATAAAAATAAAAATACAAACATTAAAAACACTCGTATGTACGATCGTGATTTGATTAACCTTTTTGACAAAACAAACAGTAAACCAGAAAGGAAAATAGAATATGATAAAGTTTGTTATTGTTATTATAATTAAAAAATAAAAGAAATAAGAAATTAGTTTCACACATGATTCGATAATAACTTTTGAAAACAAAGGATTGAGATGATGATAGCCACAACATTATATTATAGTTATAATTATTATTAAAACCCAACACCCAATACAAGAAGAATTATGTAACTGTGTTTTTACTTTACCCTTTGTTGTTGTTGTTTCTATATAATGAATGAAGCTACCTATTTTTTTATCAGTGTCTTCATTCCTTTCATTCTTCTATTGTAAATAGTAGGTAGGTTCTGAGCTTGAAATTGGTTGTTTTAGTTGCAGTGTTGGGTTGGGTGGGTGGTGTAAGAATCAGATAGGACAAAAGGGAAGGTGATTTGGTCGGATTTATTTAAGAGAGACAGAGATAGTATTAATAAAAATGGTTGAACCATTTTTGCAGTTAAATGGTTGGTTGAACTATGTTGGGTTGGGTATTAGCGTATGGTGTCAGTACTTGAGTCCCATTGATAATGACATTTTTAAATATTCATCTTTCTCTTCTATTTGGAAATCGGAAAATGTATGATACACCACCAGGGGTCAATTTCTTATTTATTTTTCTAATCAAAAATAAAATTCAGTGGGTTATTTCAACATTTCACAGTAAAGAAAATATTTAATTGAAAGAATGAATGATATTTTTACTAAAGTATTTTATCTACTATTAGTGCGTTTGCAGCTAACATTAATGTAAAGTTAAATATAATGAATTGAGACTAATGTAAGTAATATTAATTAGAGGATGTAATTGGTAAACAATTAATTAATGTTATTTTAAAATTTAAAAAAAGTCTTTCATTTTTTATTTTTTTTAAATGAGTCATTCATGGTAAAACTAAGAGAGTACTAGTCTTTTTTTAAAAAAAAAGTCAAACTTTGTAATAGTCTTTGAACTAAAGTAGAACATGTGTGATGTTCAAAGGCATTTAGAGATGACATAGTAAGGCGGCATAATTCTCAATGGAGCGTACTTGCAAACACTTAGATGTACATGAGTCAATAAGAGTCAAAGGGATTGAGAAGTATTTTAGGAAATAATGACTTATGTACCTTGCAACTGAAGTTGGTGAGCTTTTATGGGGGGACATTCTTAATGAGGTGTACTCGGAATCCATTAGATTGTTGTGATATCATCGGTGATATTTTTAGACAATCGTGTGATGTTGATTGTATAGTGGAGATTTGTTCACGAAAACATGTTCAACCATAATGTGAACACATAATGATATTATATATCATAGTCAAATGGATTTATGATGCATATAGGGCCTATTTCGTGCCAATGTTCAATTAGTTTTTGGCCGAGTGTTTAGTTTGGAACAATTTCACCCCAAGTCTTGAACTCGTTTGGGCGAGGTGAGGACCTGTGAAACAATTGAATTTATTTGTCTGCCGAATTTGAGCGATATGTGTGTATTTTGTCAACCTTTGATGAAACGATTATTATTGTCCCTAGTGACAAGAATTGAAATTACGAATTTTCTCATTCTTTTACCACGTGGGACCTACTAACATTAAGCCTTTAAGTACCTTAGGAAATTTGAGTCTTTTAGATGGCTTCTTTTGAGGTTATCTCAAAGTCGTTGGATCAACACATTCAATCTTGATCCTTCATAACACTTGAGTTAAAATAAAGCTTATAAATACTTTGTCACTCATTTTGTAAGTTTTTTACACTTTTGATAGTTTTTTATTTCTTGTGCATTGGAGATTTAGATTTTTCTTGAGAACACCTTTGGACCAGTTTCTTTTATACGTACTTTTTGTGGTGGTTTACTTTCAAAGCATTCACTCACATCTTTCTTTGTGATCAAGAAGTGCATCTAGGTAACTCAAGTTATTTTACTCAATTTTTCGCATAGTAACTACCATGTAAGGGTGGACATCGGGCGGGTATGGGCGGTTTCGGGCCAAAAATGTAAAACCGGCCCAATCCACGGGTATGATTTATTGGCCCAATTTCGTCTATTTTTTAAATCGGGTACGTCGGGTTCGGGTAGATCGGGTGTCAGTTATGTATGGGTGGATAAAAACGGGTTGGAATTTATTGGGCTTTTTTTGCTTTTTTTTCTTTCTAAATTATTCAGTTTTTTTTGCTTTTATTTAAGAAAAAAATCTGGTCTTTTATAATTTATTGGCCCAACCTGCTAATCATATATCTTATATTATATTTTTTTATTTTTCTAAATACAACTATGGCCCAACCTGTTAATCATACATCACACTTGTATAATATCTTCAATTTTTCTAAATACAACTATGGCCCATTATAAAAACTGGCCCAACCTGCCAATCATACATCATGCTTTGTTGTTTCAATCAAAGTTTTGTTGTATCATTGTTCTCAAACACATAGCATTCGCAATTAGCCACATAAAGTATAAGGCTAATACTAAATCACAAATTCATCAACAACATAAACCACAGTTACATGACAACACAACCAATACAAATTACATCCTTAAGTATAAATTACATTGTGATCAACTTAATTAAAATTCGACATTAACCAAAGGAAGACAATATTGCTGCATCATGAGGATTTACTAGTAATTTCAGCAGCATGAATATTTTTTCTTCTACACACATATAAAACAAATTAGATACAACAGAATAATATCAGTGTTCAAATTATACAGAACCAGTGTCAATTGCATAGCAGAATAACATCAATGTTAAAATTAAAAAAGAACCAATGAAAGTTGCAAAATAAAATAACATCAATGTTCCAACTAGAAAGAATTGGTGACAATTGTAGTGACTTTGTTAATTTATTACAATGTATTACAAAATAAAATAAGAAAATGAAGAAACAATCCACTCCACAAAGTAATTACAATATATATATATATATATATATATATATATATATATATATATATATATATATATATACCTGCACAAGGTCCATATAATCCACTCGGTATAAATGATCCCCCGCCATGATCAATACATTATCAACGTTTATATTCTTGGCATCCTACCACAATGAATTTTTACTTATTAACAAGTTCAAAATGATAAATTTTAGTGATAGAAAATATGGATGAATGTTGTATATGAAAAAAAAGAAAGACAAAATCCTTTACGCACCTCAAATATCCAGGTAAATTGCCTCACAATATCTCCATCTCCTTGAAACCACTTCTTTCCAACTTCTCTTGGTGTTTGTGTCGCTGCCAAAACCTATGAGTCAAACATATTGTAAATTAGCCATCATGAATAAAGAAAATTGAATAGAAGTTGATGCAAAGAAGTTGGTCCAATGCCACAAAAGTATGAGTCAAACGATTTGTAAATTATTATATTGACAAGTTATGCAGTAAAATGACAATCAAATCAATACTTACAAATAAATCCTCATTAGTGCAAACATTAGCAAGCTCCTTCAAAAAGTTTTTTGCTCCGTCTTATCCAACTCATTCAACAACATTACTTGCAAAAATAATTCATAAATAAGCCAAAAGAACATTGAAATCATTTATAATAAACTAAAACTAAATGAAGCTCCCCTTACCCACAAAGCATTCTTGATCCAAAAAGATATGGCCAACTTGTTCCAAAAAGATCGGGCCGACTTGTCCCAAAATCCAAAGTTATCTCCCAAAAAATATTGGTCGGCTGCTTGGTTGTGCTATGACTGATGATGAGTCTTGTGGGACTTCAAAAAAAAAAAGGTAGCCTATAATAAATTAAAAAATGAACATAATTAAAACAATAAAACTAAACATAATTAAAAACAAAACATAACTATAAAAGGATAATCATAAATTGGACCTTCAACAATTTAAACACAGCCTGACGGCTGTGACTGAGAGGAAGGTAGTGGGCCACTTCCGGTCGAACTTCCATGTAAATCTATGATACATTACAAATGAGTGAATTATCATGTTAAACACATAAATATTATATATAACAATGAATACAATTTAAAAAAAAAAAAAAACAACGCACCTGCTAGTACTTCCTCTGAAATCTCATACTCCTCATCAAATATGAAGTCTTTAAAATGGTAAAAAGACGGTTTCAACCAATTCTGGGTGCATATTAGAGCCTCCGCCATTTCTGGGTTTAGGGAGCTTCTATATACCTCTAAAACTCTACCCCCAGTGCTGAAAGCACTCTCAGAAGCCATAGTAGAAACTGGTGTAGGCATAATATCTCTTACCATTCTAGACAAAATTAGACACCGACAAGCATTGTGTTTCCACCATATTAAAATCTCAAACTTTTCTACAAACTCTATACACTTCTCATTTGTGTACCTCTTAAGTTCATTTTCAACATCAATTGAATCCTTTTCCTTTAAATGTTGTTGAAAAGCATTTTCCCATTGTAAGTGTGCACTTGTGGGACCAACAATAGTTGTTTCACAAAGGGAATCAACTGCTGCAATACTAGAAGGTGAAGTCTTAGGTGTTGTATCATAAGCATGCTTATACCACTTGTACACTTTCTCAAGATTATCATTTATGCTTGTCAACAAATTTTTTTTAATTGGTTTATCACCATACATATCATTGAAGCACCACTCCACATACCTTAACTTGTATCGGGGATCTAAAATAACACCAAAGTAAAGGAGCTGATTTATGTTAGATTCGTTGCCCCAATACTTAGTGTACTTTGCCAACATTTGCTTGCCCATTGATGCTAAACAAGTGTTAAGGTCCATTGATGAATGTTTAAGTTCAATAAAGATGGAAGCTAATTGGGGAAAAGCCATATGCAAACTTGTTTGTTGTGAGGTTGAGAACACTTTTGTTGCATCATAAAAATACTTCAAAAATTGAACAAAGCACTTACCATTTTCCCAATCATTATCAATGGGTGGAGAAGCTTCTACAAAGTATTGCCTATAACTTGCATCTTCATCTTCAAGCTTATCAAAGGCTGTTTTAAATTTTACAGCCGCTTCCAACATCAAATATGTTGAGTTCCACCTTGTTTGAACATCAAGACACAACAATTTCTTGCTTGCAATTCCAGCAAATTCTATATATTCCTTAAACTTTGCAGTCCTCTGTGGAGAAGATCTTACAAACCTCACAGCAGTTTGAATGAAAGAAATTGAAGAGTCAAAGTCTTTCAATCCTTCAGTCACCACCAAGTTGAGTATGTGAGCACAACACCTCATATGAAAAAAAAAACCCATTCAACAATAGCCCATTCATGTTTTTTTATCTTTTTCTTCAGTAATCCTACTGCGACATCATTCGATGATGCATTATCAACTGTGACAGTAGACACATTTCTAAGTCCCCATTCCCTCAATACCTCCTCAAGCTTCATAGCCACTGTTTCACCTCTATGATTTGGAACCACACAAAAGCTAATGATTCTTTTTTGGTAATTCCACTCATTATCAATAAAGTGGGCCGTGAGAGTCAAATAATTAAGATTTTGAATAGAAGTCCAACAATCTGTAGTTACAGCCACCCTACTACAATCAAACTTAAAGAACCCTTTCAACTTAATTTTTTCATCTAAATACAACTGGAAACAATCTCTTGCTACAGTACGTCTTGATGGTACGGTAAATTGGGGCTTCAATTGATTACATAAGTACTTAAATCCCTCCCCTTCAACTACTTTAAAGGGTTGCTCATCCAAAATGACAAAAACCACCAAAGCTTTTCTACATGCTTGAGCATTATATCTAGAGCTTGCTACAACAAAACTAGACCCCTCACTTGTTGGAAATTGTAAAATAGTTTGGTTAGGGTCAGTTGCTACATTTAAAGGATACTTTGTGCATCTTTTCATGTGATGTTTCATATTGGAAGTACCATGTGTCTTAGCTTCACAAAAATACTTTTGATGGCAGTATATACAAGCAGCAGTTCTTATTTCACAATTAGGAATTTCATTAAAGTGGTCCCAAACCTCAGAAGTTTTTCTATAACCACTTGCATTGCATTTTCTCTTCTTACCAACTAGAGGAAGAGTAGTTTCAGGAGCATATTGTTCATTAGGTTGGTTAAGAGAAGGATTAGGCGAAGGCTGCTCCATCACTGAAATATGTATGATTGTTCATTGTGTGATCTATTAGTGAATTTTGTATATGAAACAACTCATATGGTTTGGGCATTTAGCAACTTGCATTTTATTTTTTAATCAATGATTTTATTTGATTAAGTCTTTTTTTATCTAAAATAACTCCTATTATAAAACAACTCCTATCATAGCATAAAATTATATAACCATATAAGTTTATATTAGACATGTTCACGATTTGATTTTAAATGAAAACTGAACTGAACCAAACCAATTCTGAACCACAAAAACAACTTCAGAAGAAAAATCAGCATGTGAATTGAACAAATTTTATAGTCCAACATCTAGTAGAATTAAATTTAAAAATCAGCATGTGCATTTTCAGCATGAGAAGAAAAATCAACATGTGAATTGAACAAATTTTATAATCCAACATCTAGTAGAATTAAATTTAAAAATCAGCATGTGCATTTTCAGCATGAGAAGAAAAATCAGAATGTGAATTGAACAAATTTTATAATCCAACATGTAGTAGAATTAAATTTAAAAATCAGCATGTGAATTTTCAACATGATAAGAAATATGAGCATGTGATATTGAACTAATTTTAATGTAGAACTGAATCATTATTCTAAAAAATCATGTAGTTTAAAAATAACATACACAATCTAGTTTAACTTACAATTTTCTGGCCTAGCTCCTTGCATGCTCCTCCTTAGCCTTGCTTCATTATTCAAAACCAGAAAAGTTCAAAAAACACTAAGTAAGTATTGAGCAGAATCTACAATGTAGAAATTCCATGCAATTATTATTAATTAATAGCATTATAAACATAAATAAAAACATAATGACAACTTGTTATATATATACATAAATAGTATTTCAAACAAAATATAAGCAGAAATTCCATACAATTATTATTAATTATTGGCAACTTGTCATATATATACATATTATAGCATTTCAAACATAATATAAGCAGAACTTCATGCAATTGTTATTAATTAATAGCATTATATAAACAGAAATACAAATAGAATGGCAACCTGTCATATATATATATATATATATAGAAATAGTATTTCAAACATAATATAAACAGAAATAATATAGCATTATATATTTTTTATTGTAATTTATAGCATAGTATATTTCCTTTTTTAAATCACATTAGCAATTATTATTAATTAATTATATAAAACCAAAAAAGAAAGCAAGTTAATTAATATAAATGGCAGCCTATCAGTAAGCAAAATGAGAGATATCATAACCATGACTGAAACTAAAATAACCAGCCGGCGGCGGCGTGAGAAGAATATGTTGTGTGCCCCTAACAACCATGGTTAAGGGCATTTAAGACATTTCCTTTGTATTTACTGTTGCGCGTTAAGCGCTTCGTCTTCTCCGCGAATCAGCCGCGACGGCTGCTACCCAATTCTGCATTTGCTTAGCGCCAGACCATCGCAAGACGACATGGCTGCGCGATTGCGATCGCGATGGAAACTTCGGACTACATAGGAATAAACATATCAAACCAAAAACCAAAACTCTGAAATTACAAAAACATAAATCTTAAAATAGAAAATACAAGATTATAAAACAACAATCTACAAAAATAGCAAGTAAAAAAATTGTAAATAACTATAAATTTAAACTACTAATGAAAGCACTATCGATTGGAAAAATGAATCACAATAAATTCCATCATTATCTTAGAAACATTAACAATAGTAATATAATCAGTACCTAAGATATCATAAAACACTAAAAAATCATAGATTAACCTTAAAAACATAAAAATACATTAAGAAACCCTAATATAAGCTAACCTTCTCTAAAGTTTCATTAGAGAAATTAGATATGAACAACCTCTATATATTATCAGTACCTAAACATATTGTAAAACAAATGTTAGTCAAAAAAAGATCAAACCCTAACACAAAATAGTAACTTTAATGAGAAGAACAAACCAAAACAAAATACAAAACCATATAATACCTTTCAAGATAAACATTGAATAAAGAAAGAACAACTTTTTAAGATAACCATTTAATAAAGTTTATGAGATTAAAGAGTTAGGGTTTGGTAAAAAAATCAAAGGAAACTTACTGTCGGTGCATGTTTGTAGACTAAACGGAGACAACGGAGATGGCGACGGCGAAGATGGTGACGGCGGCGATGTTGACCGTGACCAAGACGAGACTCCAAGATGTTGAGTTTGAGCATTTGAGAGACGAAATAGAGAGTGTGAGGCGGATGACTGCTTTGATGAATGGATTACCGATTATGGATGTTTGAAATTTTACCTCAACTTAGTTTTAATTGGGCTGGGCTGTTGGTTCTGTTATTGGCCTTAAATATTTGCCTTGTGGCTGTGTTTTTGTGATAAATTGGCCTTTTTTTTTTTAATTTTTTCCTTGTGGCTTTTTGTGTATTTTAAATTTATATATTAATATATAATATAAAATTAATAATATATTAATATAAAAATAATAATATAATTCGGTCGGGTTCGGGTATCGGCAGATCCAAATTACTCATCCAAACCCGACCATATAAACTCATATGAATCCTTATTTTTCACCCGCTTAACCCATCAACCTGAAGAAACCCATCTGCAGATTTAAAATTTTTATTGGGTCGGTCGGGTTCGGGCGGGTTCGAAATTTATGTCCACCCCTACTACCATGGAACCTCGTAACCCTGCAATGGTTTATCATGCACAAGGGCTCTTGTCTAGCCATTTTTTGGTGAGTTGGTTTGTGGTGCCACTTTTGGTGGCCCTTTCTTATGTTTGTGTTAGTGAAAACCATTTGTTTTCCTCAATATTAGGCTTTTGCCAAGATGAGTAATTATTAGAAATTCATAATTTGACCTATCAATGAAATGCAATTAAGGTGGTTTAGAGTTGCGTTAGAAGGACATTTTTGTCGCCCTTTCACCCCTAAAAAGATGAAATGGGGGATAACTAAGGTTGATAGATGTTGAACTCATTTTTCTTTCTCTGACGTGTCTAGGGACGACGAAATGATGAAGTCTTTTTATCACAACCAGAAGATTCCATATACGCCAAAAATTAACCTAGGATCTTCAAGGGAGCTCTTGGGATAAAATTTGTCTATTTTAGGCCCAAAGGAAGTAACGATGTTCAAAGGGGTCATAAGATTGTGGGACCGTCCAAAGAATGGAAGGCATGCCCACATGATGAAGATAAGAGGATATGCAGTCCTCATGGGTCTTATGTGATCCTTATGTACAAGATCATTTCAAAGATATGGGAGTCTAATTCTCATATACAAACGTCAAGATGGTCATACTTGATCATCTTAACGTGGTGCATTCGCCAATACCCTGTTGTGAAATTTAGAGATTTCTCAAGACTGACAAGGACTAATGTCTTTCAAACAGTCCCATTGAGATTTTGAACACTTCACAAGATCACTTACAGGTTTTAAAGACAAATTATGTGTGTACTAGCCTTGGACCCTACAATGAGGTGAATTTTAGGGTTGGTCTGCTCAAAGAGGCTGAGAGGTACGGCATTAGTCACATGAGCCAGGATGTTAAGTCTTTTGAGAACAAGCTCATTCTCACTGATGACATTGAGCCGAAACAGAATTTGTGGTTCTAAGATAATAAACTTACGACAAAGTGTAAAAATCAAGCGGCGATTGTTGTCCATCTTGGTTAGGGAGAATGCCTTATGTATATGCATGTTTGTAATCATGTTTTCTTACTACTTGGTTATTTTGATATGTTTGTGTGGAGAGAAGAGCTTTTTTGATATTCTACAAGAAGAAAATGCAAGAGATTGAGTTAATGGTTCAAAGACGAAAAAGGTTGACATGAAGCCTGCATCATAACATATGAAGTCATCAGATGAAAAGAAAGTTTTCATTTGCTCAATATAAGCTCATAGATGAAAAGCTCAACTAGACAAAAACATCAAAAACCCAAGTCTAGATCAGATGGAGTCATTAAAAGCAAGAATGAAGATATTACGAAAACTAAGCATAAAGAACAAAGTACAAGAACTCAAATCCCCATATAAAAACAATCTGAAAAGAAAAGGTCAAATTAATAAACTGCAATGGATCTTTTATGACCATGACTAAGATAATTACAATATCTTTCAACGACTATACACTAAATCTCAATTTAAGCAAATCTCAACAACCTACATCAACAACACAAAAAAAAAAAAGGTTAAGTAAAATACTCAAAACCTTCCAAAGTGGTTATGAGTTTGAATGAATATCTTCTCATTGAGAAATTTCATTTTGTAAATCATCCAAAAAGAAAAATGAATATCTACTACAAAAAAATATATCTAGATTGGTTATCTTTTATTGTATTATATTATTTTAGAGAGTTAGCCAAAGAAATTTATCACAAACACACCTCATTTGTAAAATGCTAAATAATGGATGATGGACTTGTTATAACCAAGATAGATACATATGATACAACAAAATTAAAGGATACGACAGAATCAGAGGAAGCACAAAGATTAAAGGATATGCACTGATAAAAGGATACACAATGATAAGAGGAAACACACAAATTAGAAAGAAACACATAGACCAACTGATATGAAATTATCAAAGGAAACATTGTAACGCCCCTTATTTTTTATCCAAAGATTACTTAAAATTATTTGTAATTCTTTTAGAAACAACTATAAATTTTTTCTTCTTAGGAGTAGTTCAACATGTAATAAATTGCAAAATTAATTTTTTTTAATTTACAAAATATATTTTTTTTGTAAAAGAACATACATAATAAAATTTATTAAAATATTATTTATTTATTTGTAAAATTAATCTTCCAATTGTTAGATTGATATTCATTTATACTCCAAAATAAAATAAATTTTCTTTAGATGAAATTCAAAAGAAATGAGGTTGACTGAAATTAATGACAATTCAATTATTTACAAGCGAATGAAATGCCACTTCCGCATTTCTATTAAAAGTTAATGATGAATAGTAAATAACTTTACAATGTACCACAAAAAATTTATTAATACAAAACATTATTTTTAAGTAAAAGTCTCATTTTCCCACGCGCGTGCGCCAAACAAACATCATTCATGCAACTCTTTAAGATCATTATTACTTAAATGTTGGTGTAAGGGATCAGTTTATCCCAGAACAAAAATTAAACCAAATAATAAGTTAACAGCCATAAAATATGAATATAAAATTTTTTCGTAATAAAAAATTTAAAGAAATTGATTCTTTAATTATTTCCAAAGATGTATCAAAAGTTATAAAATGTATCTAAATAAATCAAGTAGCAACTCACCGTAGAACAAATAATTAGATAAAAAAAAAAAACAATAAAATGTATGCAAGTTATGCATGCTCGTAAACATATATGATTCGGATATAACTAGCCACACAAGCATCCGCACAGAAGTCACTCGCACCAATAGAAAAAAATTAAACCAGCCACACAGGCGTCCACAAAGATATATATGATATGCCATGAAATGATAATGATGCTCAATAGACACATATCACTATCCACTTAGATAATCACAAAGAGAACAATGTCCAACAAACAAGTCACCAGCCACTTAGGGAACAACAAAGATAACAATATTCAAAACACAAATCATCAGCCACTTAGACAACCACAAAGATAATATTTAAAACACAAATCACGAGTCACTTAAGCAACCACAAAGATAACAATATTTAAAACACAAATCACCAGCCACTTAAGCAACCACATAGATAAAATGTTCAAAACACAAATCACCAGCCACTTTGACAACCACAAAAATAACAATATTTAAAACATAAATCACTAGCCACTTAGGCAACTACAAAGATAAAATATTCAAGGTTAAATTTTAATCACATATGACCTCAAGGTTTTATTCTCATGGATGCTTACAATCAAGAGTCAATAATTTTGGTATCCCAAATATATAACACAAACACGTGAATAAATATCTTAGAGTCACAACTTTAATTTTATATACTATATAATTGAATTAGCGACGTGTTATTGATAGACATCAAAACTCAAATAACGAATAACAATTACAAATATAAACTTTATTTCTTCTATTATAAGTTTTCTCCCATTATTAGTCATTTAGACATACAAATCAAAGTTTACCACTAAGCACATCACAAAAATCAACTTAATCATGTTATCACAATTAAAAATTAAAACATTGAAATGAAATAGCACAAAAATCGAAACTTTAAATTAAAAATATCGTAACAAATATATTACTCATGAGAATATAATAAAAATCTTAACTTTATAATTAACTAGACAATACAAAAATCACAACCTTACATCAAATAAATGGCAACAAGCATCTTACTCATGTTATAATAATAAAAATCAAAATTTTATAATTAAGTTTATCAAGACAAACATATTAATCATAAAAAATAAAACATTATAGTTAAATTTTTTAAGCAAACACAAAATCCACATTTTTCTTTTAAGACATCAAGACATCATATCAATATCTTACAAACTATTAATTTAATATCTAACCTAACCTTGCACGGGGAAAAGCCAACCTTAGACGCTTTCTTTCTTAACTCCTCTAAACTCGAATGATAAATAGCTTATGAGATAGTGATGAATTTAGAAAATGATTTTAGGAGTGTACGAATGACAAATAGGTGTGACAACAAGAGGACTTAATGGAAATGTATGAACATAAGGAGTAGTTATGAGATTGTTAAAATAAAGGGGTTTCAGTAGCTATTTACGTTGCAATATTACCATTAATTTTTTGTCTAAAATTGAAGTGCATTTAATTCCAAAGCTATGATACCAATGATTATTATTTCTTTATTTTTATTAAGTTGTTATAAAGCAATTGAAATAATGTGTATTTATGTGTATGAGTTAATTAGGATTAACTAGTAGAGTGCATTATATATTGCAGGACACCACCCTTTTAATTAAATAAATAAACTAGAGGGTGTCACATCACCCTTTTAATTTTTTATCTAATTGTTACCAAACCAAAAATTGCATAGAATTATTTTTCTAGATAATTAAAATAAAATCATAATTTGATTTAAAAGAGAGGAATGCATGAGATATAAAAAAAGAGAATAATATTTTGGTTGTCCTCTCTTAATTGTACAAAAACTCATTATTAAATTTATAATTTTTATTTCAAAAATAAATTAAAGGTGTTAAGGAGGAGAGAGAAGTGAGTGCATGGTGTCAAGAATGAGGTAATATACATTATCTCCTCTCTTAGTTGGTTGAGACAAGGACATAAAGTTATATTATGTCAAGACAACATCACGAATTATCATAAAATCTTGTTATGAAGGAGAGTAAAAGAATTAATCAAGGCACTATGTTTTTTATACTAAAGATAGATGAACCGATTTTTTTTTCAAAACACTTATACTTGAGGATTGAGTTTCACTAACTCTAGTATCTCCTAAAATGCATACTTATTTGGTCGAAAATAAAACTAGTAAACAATATAACTTCAATAAATTCTAATTTTAATTAAATAATTCAACTAATATTTTTATCAACTAAAATAAATCAATCAAGAAAAAAATATCATTACATGTCACACATAACAAAATAAAACAAACATATCTAACATATAAATTTCATGATTATCGAAACTAATCAAATAAACAAAAATACACACTAATCAATTTAAGAAATAATCATGTCATTAATCATCTCCATGTAATTTTCACGTCAAAACAATTAAATAAAAATAAAGGCTATAATTATTCAGATAAAATTAAGAGTGATAAAATTTAATTTAATTTATTTAAAAATAGAATAATTATTAATTAAATAGTCAATCCTGAAAATTAATAAAAAGACACATATAATATATATATGAAAATATTTAGGTGTTACAAACACAATGATTAGAGGAAACACACAAATCAAAGAAAATACAATGATTATAAGAAACACACAGATAATAGGAAACACAATGAATATAGGTAACAACATGATCAGAGGAAATGCGCCATTTGCTGGCTATGAAGCGCTCAATCTGATAAACTCACTCTAACTCTAATATACAACATATTCTGATAAGTTGTCTTTGCCTCTGAAAGTAATTCAACACAAGTGGATTATTGACACTGCCTCTGATATTCACACATTAACATCTGAATCTACTTTTAATATTGACGCACTCCAACATGATTGTGATACAATTCATTAGAAACATAACAAAATTGATATAATACTACCTCGAATATTGAACGACAAGCATTGCACCGGTTGAAACACATCAATTCATAATTGAACAAAATTAAAACAAGGCAATGTTTCAATTCATACTAAAGCAAGACATTTGTTCCATAATTAAGTATAAAAAGGATTCTACTTTGGTTCAACAATACAACAATATGACAATATAAAACAACAATACAATTGTAATTGAAAAATCCTACAACACTTATCATGAAACTACTTTGCAAAAATTGAGAAAGTAAAAAACAACTAAGTCTGGACATAACATAAATCAACTTCAAATACTTTGAAAAAGTTCTAAACTTGGAACTTAGAAGAATGTTTTTATTTGATTATTGAACACTTATTCAAATATTTCCTCTTATTGAGAGTCAAACACAAACAAAAGAAACACTTGTAGGCCCCTTAGTGGTTGTTGTATGTGTCTCAACGTGTTGCAGTTGCAACCAGAAGGTTGAGTAGACTTAATTAGGTGAGGTTAAGTGTTTTTTGTAATTCATGTTGAATTACTATAACAAGATTTGGTTAAGATTTGAAGACATGAATTATTAACAAGAGTCATATCAAGATTTATCACAAGAAGACATGAATTATTTACTAGAAGATTTTATTATGATTTATCTACAGAAAAGTATGAATAATATCAATGTGAATAATTTACAAACTCAATCTGAACAAAATACAAACATAAGCAATATGAAGAATTTAAAAACTCAAACTGAATAAAAAAAACGAACAAAATCAATCTGAAGAATTTAGAAACTCAATCTGAACAAAATACAAACAAAATCAATCTAAAAGAACTACTTAAATTGGATTCAGAAATAAATAATTGGCTAAATAACATATTATTCAAAAACATCTTATTCATAATTTCTTTTGAATAAGATTATTTTTGACCAAGTAGGATTGAAGATACAATTCAAAATTAAACAAGGACAAAAATAAAACTGTAATTTTATTTATAAATAGATACTCAAGGTTGAAGAAGAAAATCATTAAAAAATCAAAAAAGAGTAGAAGAACTCAAACTCAAAATTCCAAATTCATCTTAGAGTTCAAAGAGATAAATACTTGTTCGAAAGAGAAATATTTTCTAAGTGTTTTTCTTATAGTGTGATAGTTATTGTTGTAATTAGCTTGTTAGAAGCAACTACTTAAGTTCCAAACTTTTGTATTCAAACCCGATAGTGGTATTAGTATGCCTTCAACAATCTGGAGTTGTTAGGTTGCATGGAGAATACTTGATTTATAGGGTCAAGCTGTTAGTGTAGCTTCAACAATCTGGGGTTGTCAAGTTGTGTGGAGAAAATTTGGCTTGTAGGGTCAAGGTGTTAGTGTGCCTTCCACAATCTAAGGTTGTTAGGTTGTGTGGAGAAGACTTGGCTTGTAGGATCAAGGTGTTAGTATGCCTTCAACAATCTTGTGTTGCTAAGTTGCGTGGAAAAGACTTAACTTATAGGGTTAAGGTGTTAGTGTGCCTTCAACAATCTTAGGTTGTTCGGTTGTGTGGAGAAGACTTGGTTGATAGGGTCAAGGCGTTTGTGTTCCTCAAAAGTCTGAGGTTGTCAGACTGCTTGAGAAGACTTGGCTTGTAGGTCCAAGGTGGTTAGTTCCTCATGTGTGGGGTTGTCATATTGTTTGGAAAGACTGACTTCGAGGGTTAGGTACTTAGTATTTCAAACATTTGAATTAGTAGATTAAAGCTTTTTGAATGAGGGAACTAGATTTAGCCAAGTTAGTGGTGAACCATGATAAATCTATGTGTCCAATTATTTATGCTTTCAATGTTTGCTGCATCTAAATTCGATTGCTTCTTATCTAAGTAATTCATAAAAACCAACCAAGATGGTGCACTGGTCCATCTCTGAACCTTCACCAAATTAGCAAAAAGTTATCAATTTTGTCAAATACAATTCAACCCCTTTTTCGTGTTCGCACCTTCAGGGAGAATTCAACTTTTTATTGGAAATTCAGATCCAACTGACTCAAGATGGTGTACTGGTCCACCATACCGAATACACCAAAGAACTTATCAAAAAGTTCAAATGGATAAGGGCAAACCCATGAGCACTTCAATGTACCCAACTTTCTAACTTGATAAAGATGATTCAGGAACATGAGTCGATCAGAAAATCTTCAAAGGAATGATAAGATCACTCTTATACTTAATTGCTTCAAGACCATACATTCTTTTTACTGTCTACCTCTGTGTCAGATTTCAGTCAGACCCAAGAGAAGCTCACCTAACAACAATCAAGAGAATACTCAAATACTTCTAAGGCATTACCATCTTAGGGCTATTTTATAAGAAATCATCATATTACAAGTTGGTTGGACTTGTGATGCTGAATATGTCGGTGAAAATCTTGAAAGGATAACCACTATGGAAATTGCACTTTTCTTGGCAACAATATGATATCATGGTCCAATAAGAGGCAAGGGACAATTGCTTTGTCAAAAACAGAGGTTGAATATTTATCAGTTGCTAGTTGAAGAACTCAACTTTTATGGATGAAGCATCAATTAGAAAATTACTAAATCTTTGAAAGTCAAATTCTTATATTTTGTGACAATACTTTTGTCATTTGCTACACCAAAAAACCAATTCTACACTCCAGAGCCAAACACATTGAAATCAAATATCACGTCATCATATATTTTGTTCAAAAGGGAATCCTAAACATCAAATTTATCAACACTAATCATCAATGAGAAGATATCTTTACAAAACTCCTTGCTGAAGACCTGTTCCTTTTTATTAAAGAAAATGCGAACCTTGTTTACATTTTTGAATGATTTTCTTATCAGTATATGACATGCCTCTGATATTTTATAATTTTGGATTTTCTTTTACATGTCCTTTAAATATTTCATATCTTGTTCCTTTTCATACATGCCTTTGATACATTTTTACTCATTTTTGTCTAATGACAAAAAGGGAGAAAATAAAATGTTTTGTAGAATAATTTTTTTTCTCATTTACTTTGATTAGCTATTTTACATAGGGGGGACATCTTTTGAAACAAATTAGAGATGCTCTAAGTTAGAGGGGACATATGCTTAAACTATGCTTTATTTATTTTATATTTTATTAATAAATAGTTCACAAAAATGAGGTTTGTCATCAACAAAAAAAAAGGAAATTTGTTAGAACTAAGATGGTTTTGAAGAATAATTCCTTTTTAGTTGTGTTGATGAAAAAAAGGAAGTTTATGCGAACAACTTAATGTACTAATGTTTTAAATTAAGTGGGTAGAAAAATAGAACAACCAGCTACATTCCAGACCTAGGAACAAATCAAATGAAATGGTAAAATCAAAGGAAAACAACATAACAAGAGGGAACAAAATAAAACCAAGAGGAAACACGTAGTTCAGAGGAAACACATTGAATATAGGAAACAACATAGGTAGAGGAAGTACACTTTTTGTTGGCTATGAAACACTTAGTTTGATAAAATCACTCTGATTCTAATATACAACATGTTCTAATAATGTTCTAATAAATTGTCTTTGCCTCTAAAAGTAATTCAACACAAGCAGATTATTGACTTTGTTCCTATATTCATATATTGGCATTTGATTATGTGTCTGATAATTACAATATGACTCTGACTTTCATACTTCTGACTCTAACAAAAGCCAATGCCTCTAACAAAATTCAATGACTTTGACAAAAGTCAACGACTTTGACAAAAGTCAATGATACTGATAAAAGTCAACACATCAGATTTAGTTTACAAAAAGACAATGTTTCTCACTAAAAGTCAACGCATTTGATGAAGGTCAACGATTCTAGAAAATTATGTGTGACTTGGAAGATGTGATTTTGTTAAAATCTAGAAGATTCCATATTAGATTCTAAAATGGGAGAAGTTTGTCTATAGTCTTGATACTTGAAAATTTGCCTCTGATGTAGATCATAAAAGATGTAAGAACTTAGAAAAATTCTTGGAAAAATACAAAGAATGTTCTAGTCGGTTATCTACCAAATTGCACCAAATGGAAATATTGGCTAAGTAGATTTTAATTGGCATTAGCGGTTTGCAAAGGAATCAACACTGACAACGACAATAACAAATTCGAAATCAACAGTAACGATAAAAAAAATGAAACAACAAGCATCACACAAGTTCACTTACATCAATACAGAACTAAACAAAATTAAAACAAGGCAATGTTTCAATTCTTACTGAAGCACGACATTTGTTCCATAATTAAGTATAAAAAGGATTCTACTTTGGTTCAACAACACAACAACATGACAATATAAAACAACAGTAATACACAACAACATAATTTCAATTGAAAAAATCCTACAACACCTCTTATGAAACTACTTTACAAAAATGGAGAAAATCTAAAACAACCAAGTATGGATATAATAGAAATCAACATCAAATACTTTGAAAAAAATTTTGAATTTAGAACTTTAAAGAATATTTTATTTGATTATTGAGCCCTTGTACAAAAACATATTTATCTAAGTGCCAGATTATGTTATACACATACATATCTTTTCATTGAGAGTCAAACACAAACCAAACAAACACTGGTAAATTTGCTATTGTATTTGCCTCAACGTGTTGCAGTTGCAACCAGAAGGTTGAGTAGATTTAACTAGGCGAAATTAAGTAATCTTCTGAGCATATCTTCCTTGTGCAAGGTCAACAAATATCTTCGCAAAAAATAAACCTTGAAAGATATGGTTTGAGAATATGACCATTGAAACTTGATTAATTCCAAAGTGAATCTTTAACCAAATCTTCTAGAATGGTTATGTGTGAAAATGTCCAGATAATACGTGGAAATAATTCACCTTGAATCTTCTAAGCGTATCTTTCTTGTATGAGGTCAACATAGATCTTCAGAAAAAATAAACCTTGATAGATATGGTTTAGGAATATGACTGTTGAAGCTTGATTAATTTCAAAATGAATCTTCAATCAAATATTCTAGAATGATTTTTTGTGAGAATGTCCAAATAACGTTTGAAAATAATTCACCTTGAATCTTCTTTCATATGCTTGTTTAAGAGAAATAGGAATAGGAACATATCAGAATATGTTCTTGGACCATTAGAATTATAAAACAGCTCAGTCTTCATAGAGTGTTGACTTTCTATCAGAGTTGTTGACTTTTTTCATCATAACATAACTTGATCATCAAATTTAGATATTGTGTTGCTTAGTTCAGGTAGTTAGAGGAGTAGGTAGAACTACATGACTACAGTCTTATGGTCAAAGCATATTGTGTATTAAAGGCAACTCAAATAAAAGCTTTAGAGTTAATGTAGTAGGCGCTTCACAGGCATGCTTCAAACCTAGTAGGCATGCTTCAAACCTAGTAGGCATGCTTCAGTCTTCAGAAGCAGCTGCATAGAAGCTTTGGAGGCAGATGAGCTCACACAACACACGTGTAATAACTAGAGTTTGAATGTTGCGTTGACTTCCTTTGATTTTACTTGACTTTCTCTAACATCTTTCTCTCTTTGCTTCCATTGACATCTTCATATCCTCTGATATCGTTTCTTTCATTTTCTGGTTCTATTTACTGCGTACTCAATAAAATTATTAATGCAATAAGTTATTCTCACAAAGTACCTTTGTTATTATCAAAATATAATGAAGTAATTGTTCCTAAAACCAACCTGGTTCCAACAATGATATTGATAATAATGTAGCTAAAAATAAGTTGTGTGTCAATGATCTATATTTGTATATTGAATACCAACTCATATATAAAAATTTTATTTTCTTAAAATTGGCTTTCAAATGATTTTTTAAAACCTTTTTCAAAAACTCATATGATAAACGTGTTAGATCTATTAGTTCAGAAATTACATTGTTGCCTATAACGAACAATGTCATGGTTCGTTTGATTATGTTATCTTGTGTACATGAGTAACTTACATAGTTCTCAACACTAAAAGAAATTAATATTAATCATGTTAGTCAGTCATTGTTTTATGTTATCACTTTGACATTAACTAGATATATTTGTTAAAACATTAATATGCTATTTAATAAATAGAGCAAATTTCTCAATTTTTAAAATCTAAGTCTAAAATTCACTTTTTGCCTCAACTTTTAAAATTTAGCCGTTTTTGGCCCTATGTTTTCAAATTAGCACTCCTTCAATTTAGCCACATTTGCAAATTGGTGGACTTTTGATTTTGACCAAATTTAAGTGGATGTGGACTAATATATTTTACTACACATTGCCCCATGCAGGATTTTACTTTAATTTTAGATTATTATTTATTTATTACAATTATAATTTTAAATAAAAAAATTAAGAAAAAAATTGAAATTTTTGGATGGAAGAAGGCCAACAATGTCACTTTGAAGAGATGAGAGCCATTGGATTTAGGATGACATCTTTTGTTTGGTTCGCTATCATATAATTCTCGTTCATGTTTTCAACGCTTTGGTAAAGATTGTCTTAGCTACCAATCATGTTGCTTTGGTTAGGAGCCTTACTACAATGTCAATACCATGTTGCAAGAATGAATTAACTTTTTCAATTTGGGATGGATAATATCATCCCACAAGATAATTTGGGATGAATTAACTTTTTCAATTTAAATTATAATCGTATTGGCTAAACAAGATAAAAAAACCGGTGAAGAAAGTAGTGATTCTTAAAAAACATAACTCATCAAAGTCTTCGATCTATTGTTAGGCTCCTTTAAAAATCTTCTTTAAAAATATTTTCATGTTCGCACAATCTTCACTCAAATCAAATTAATAACTCTAATCTTAGGAGACTTTCAAATGTTAAATTTGATAAACCATTCCAAAGTAAAAACATATATAAAGTGAAAAATATTTAACTATCATAAAATATATAAAAGCACAAATATAATTAAAAAAACTTAACTAACATAAGATAAAATATATAGAAAATAATAAATGTTTGACTACCTTATAATAAAAACACATAACAAAGCCAATAGTAGTTAAACAATCTCAGAACTACATTTTACGGTGCATAAGAAATTCCAATAAAAATTTGATATCATAAACCATTTGAAAAGAATCCACCAAGAACCATTGCGAGAAGTCAATAATTTTGCAAGACCAAAATTCCCTAAATTGATCCTATGTGCACGTAATCAAGTGATCATAAGATATAAAGGATCCATTCACAAACATTATTTTTTAAATGTGATCATAATGAAACTAATAAATCTTAACTAACATATAATTAATATTAACTTATTTATAACTATCCAACTCTTTTTCGAGGAATCTAACAATATGTTAGATATTCTTTAAAATTATTCCTATAAAAATAACCCTATAGAAAGCGACTCACATTTTATTTTTTGGTACACAAAGCGACTCACTCACATCTTTAACGCCCTATAGTTCAGAAAATTATGTTCTTGGTCTATTCGATATGAGGGGTACTTAAATAAACTTCTGTTTGGCTGTCATTTACCAACTTTAATAAATGGACTAATAATGGAAGGACTTTACGTGTTGGTGCAGAAGTAAGGTATTTTTGGTTTAACTTTGATGTAAGGTTGGTAATCCATATATTCCATCATACAAAATGAGATGCACTCATGCATATTATCTTTTTTTGTTGAAAAGATGAGCTACACACTTGATTCATTGATTCTATTTTCATCACACATCGTGAGAGATCTTCATAAAAAGCATCCAATATCATCCACAAATAACTTTGATAAGGACATTAAATAAATATCACAACAAATCAATCGAATATACTATTTGTTCACAACATCTTCATAGAAACACTTGTTAAAAAATAACAAACTTCATGATATATACAACTAATGTAATTATAATTTTTTCTTCTTTACATAAGCATAAGCTAAATACATATTCTTTTAAAAGCTTTCTAAACATGCTTTGAATGAGTTGAGCATTGCAACTAAATATTTTGTCACAAAAAATTAATACAGTTAAATAAATGATTAACTTAGTTAAATAATTTGTTAAAATTTAAATAAACATTCTGAAGTTAAATATTTGAAAATATGCTAAAGATTTTTACCAAAGAAAAAAATTCATAAGTACTTACTTGAGCTAGATTTTGAAACTATTCAATCATGTCTCTGAGTCTTTGTACTATGATAAGGTTCTAATTAATGGACAAACATGTCACTTACGATTACCATATTTTCAGAAAATTTCTCTAATTTTTAAAGTCTCACTAAGTATATTCCTTTATCTTGACTTAACTATTTTTTTTATTTACATTAACTGTTACAAATCAAACCCCTGAAATCCATCGAAACATTTCAGTAATTTCTTCACCAAAACCATTAGTTTCAATTTCGAAATCTCCAACGCTAACGACGTCGTTTCGTCTAAAACTCCCACCGAAGAATCTTCCAGAATTTCTAAACGACATCAAGCTCGAGAGACTATCAACGTAATCCTTCAACCAGCTACCTTCACCGATCAAATTCGCCTGAGAAACAACCGGAACCTCCACTGCCACCGCCATCGCCGGTGCATCATCTTTCTCACCGGAAACAATTCTCCGATTAGTTTGACCGAACGGAATCTCAGCTTCCTCGTCGACAAAATACTCGAACGCGCCAACGGAGTATGATCTCCGGTCAGTTTCCCCGGTGACATTGTCAGATGCGGCGGTTCCACGTCGGCTGCTGCTTACATTCCCTATCTCGAGCCGGAAACTGTTTCCGGAAGAAGCGGACGACGGCTGGCCAATCTTCATAAGCTCCGATTCGGAAGCAACGACGGCTGATCGGCAAAGAGGACAAGTGAGATTCGATCGGAGCCATGTGTCGATGCATTCTACATGAAAGGCGTGGTGGCAGAGAGGGAGGAGACGGAGGAGATCGTGTTGCTCGAACTTCGATAGACAAACGGCGCAGTCACCGGAGGCAGCGGAGGAAGATCGGCGTGTAATGGAAGAGAAGGAGAACATCGGGAGTGAATCGACGACGGAAGATGAAGTTGTCTCCGGCGAAATTCTATTACCGGAGGTGGAAGCTGGGGAGGATGACGGAGAGAAACGGCGGCGGAGGGAAATGCAACGGTTACGGAGGATGAAATAGAGAGTAAGGAAAATAGTAACGGTAACGGCGAAAACCGTTACGGTTATGAGAACGTTGTGCGAGGAAGAGTGGTTTGGTGAAGAATTGGTGTTTCTCATTCCCACGGAGTTAAGATTAGAAGCAGAGGCCATTTTAATTTGTTACACTGAATTCTGTTTTTCTAGTGAAAAAGAAAAGAATGGAATAATGATGGCATGTAAAATGTGTGTGTATGTTTGTGTAGAGAGAGAGAGAGAGAGGAGGTGTTGAGGTTTGGTTGTTATGGTAAAGTTGGTGGAAGGCATTGGTGTGGTTCTTTTGGAATATGGGATTGAATAAACAGAACAAGTAATTGTGAGCAGGTTGTCTCTTTGGGACTGTCCTTGTCTTTTTCCCAAAATGTGCCCTATGCATCAAATTTCTTTTGTTGATTTGCTTCCTTCATATGTTTGGTCCCTTTTCATATTTCCCTGTTTTTGGTGTATAGGTCTCTTTACTTTCCTATAGATAAAAAATTCTTTGAAAAACTCATTAGTATATTTAGTTGCAATTTCTTTATCAAGAAAATGAAAATAATATAAGTATACCGAGTAAATTACACTCATATCCTTAAACACTTCTTAAATAACACTATAAAAGACACGTGTTTGATTCTTATTAGAATATTAGTATGTTTAATTTATGACGTTATAACAATATATTATTTTAATGATAAATAAGAATTTGCCTAACAGGCAATAAATAACAACAGTTACATTCTCTCTAAATTTTAAGTAAACACCAACCTGTCTTATTTTTTTATTGAAAGTGAGAAAGACCTCCTTTCCATTTAATAACGTTAATTATCGGTTACGTTCTTCACTTTCACTCACCTTCAAGGCCTCAACTCTCTTTTATTTGATTTAAGCCTCAAGATTTGATAATAACCTTCCGTAGAAGATGAAGGCAAGACAACTCACCATTCTGAGCCCATTACAATAAATCATTATCAACAAAGGAAAAATTATGTATGCATCGCACCTCCCAAACTCCACTTCGGGGAAGCTACAACATTCAATAATATATTAAAAGAAGCAATTTATATAAGAATAATTAACATATGAAACCAACTAACGGATTTTAGAGCTTCAACTCAGGCAGAAAGAAGAAGGGTTCATGGACACTCTAGTCAACTAATTTATGTGGAAGCTGAACATAATAAAACTTTTGGGTTCAGGGATGTTTTCTAACGGGAGATTAATAGTGTCAAAGTGAAGGGATGTTAGTGTTAAGTAAGAAACTAGAGGGGGTGTTTGCGATGTATAAGAATATACTTCAAGGGATCTCAATGTAATTTGTTCATTTAAATATTATTTATATCATGGTAATTGAATTTTGATTTCCTCAACGTATTCAAAGACTTTCTGAAATAACTTGAAAAGTGAGGATTTGTTACTTACATCGTGAAGAGAATACATTGTGAGGATGCCCTTGTCAATATTGAGTTTGAGTCTATTGATATATAGACCTTTTTATGATCGGTTGTCCAAGATTTTTCTCATTTGTTAGTTGCATGTGTTAGAGGAGTCTCTACTCCTCACAAGTTTAGTTGTATTTTTCCTTTTTTATTTTTAAGTTTAGGCCCTAGTTCCTTCCAAAAAGGGAAAAAGAAAAGCATAATGTTTGAAAGTCAAAAATACTTTTGTAAATAGAACAATCAAAAAGAGAAAATACCACAAAAATCTAAGAAAAGTAAAGAAAGAAAAAACTAATGTGAAGGTGAGTTTGTGTAATACCCCTGTCGTACAAAGATTTGTTAGCACCTAATTTTTCAATTTGGAGCGTAATGTGTATGTATTAGGTTTAATTGTTTTGGGGATTTGATTTCTATTCAAAGGAAAATAGTTTTGATTTTTAAAATTGCTTTATAAATTAATGGTTAAAATTTTGCCGAAGTTTTCTAACAAAATTTTATTTTGTTTTGAGATATCAGATAAATTTAACTCAACAATTGAAATTAAGATGAACTTCGTTTTTTATGAAACTTTAAATATGGCTCCTTAAATTTATTTTGTTGATTTTTTTTAATGAGTTTATATTTTTAAGAGCTAAAAATATTAAATGAGATAATTTTAAAGAGTATATTTTTCGTTTTTGCCTTTTATAAAATTATTAAAATAAAAGTGATATTTCATATCGAAAAGATAGTTTATCTGAAAAGATTTTATTTAATTTATAATTTTTATTTATTTATTTATTTAAGGAATTTTTTCGAAATGATTTGTTAAAAAAAAAAACCCGTATAAATCAGGATGTTACATTGTGATATCAGAATTTGATTTATCTTAGATCAGATTGTTGATTTGGTGTCTTAAGATGATCGGGTGTGGAGTTTAATAGTACTAAATCTATTGGGAGTCTTGTAGAATTAGCGTTTTGTCTATCCCTAGAGCAAAATAGTTCTGTGGTTATTTTGGTTGCTTCTTTGTGAAAGCTAGGGGTATTGTTAGACTTTTTATGTAGTAGTATATTTACTTATGTGAGCTTTGGGGAACTCTGCCTTTTGGGTTTGAGGATCCTACCACTAAGACAAATAGCTTTTTAAGGGCGAGAATTATGATTGAAGTGGTGATTCTGGTGGTACAAAATTGTTACTTGGGTTGAGACTAAGTGAAGTAAGGTTTATTAAAGTTAGATGATTGGTGGACTTTCTTCGACATAACTCACTAGAGTTTGTGAAGATGTTGACCTAAAGAAAACATATTAATGGTGGGAGTCGTAAAAAGAACATTTAAGAGAGAATAATTATATACATAAGAAGAAGTGTATGTAATGACTGGTTGAATTCTACACCTTAAAGAGTTAAAAGTAGTTGATTATGGTTGATGAAAATTGGGTCGCGGAAAAATGTGGTAGAACCTTATGTGAACCTTGAAGGAGTTTTTGAGAGTAAAGGTGAACTCGAGCATTCACGCACTCAATTTCGTACATGTCACCAGTAAGTAGTAACTAAAACATGAAGGGAGGTTAACCTTTGCCTCATTATGGTCGGACACTGTTTAATTATAAAATCCTAAATTTTATAACACACTATTTTATTAATGAAATAATATTTTAAGTAATTAATTTAGTGTTAAAATTATTTTAAAATATATGTTGATTAATTTCTTTATAGGTGTGTTTTCTATGATGTAGCAATTTTATACATATTGGATTAAATGAGTAATATAAATAACAAATATTATATTTTAGGCTAAATTTCATTCGTGGTCCCTTAACTTAATTTCAGGTAACGTTTTAGTCCTTTATCTTTTTTTTTTCCCGAGTTGGTCCTTTATTTTAATTTTAAGTGACAATTTGATATTTTATATTTTAAAATTTCAACAATATTGTCCTTTTTTTTACAAAAATTCAAAAAAATCATCAAAATTTTCAATCAAAACCCATAAAATTAATATTAATCTTCAATATAATGCAAATTTTATTAAATTCATAACTCAAATATTCAAATACACTCATATTTTCGTTCTTTATTTGATGTTGTTGGAGATGAAAATATGAGTGTATTTGAATATTTGAGTTATGAATTTGATAAAATTTGTATTATATTGAAGATTAATATTAATTTAATAGGTTTTGGTTGAAAATTTTGATGATTTTTTTGAATTTTTGTACCAAAAAGGATAATATTGTTGAAATTTTAAAACATAAAATATTAAATTGTCACTTAAAATTAAAATAAAGGACTAACTCAGGAAAAAAAAAAGATAAAGGACTAAAACGTTACCTGAAATTAAGTTAAGGGACCACATATATAATTTAGCCTATATTTTATTATTTTTTATTTAAATAATCATATTTTATTGTAAATATTTTTAAGAATAAAATTTTATGTGATTTTACGTGTGTATGTACATCGGTGATTAATGTGATATTTTATTGTATGTTTTAATAATGTTATGTGTGCATATATTTTATTTTAATTCTTTGTAACTATTTCCTATTTTAGTTATTCATTTTATAAATAAATATCTTGAGATAATAGTAATATTGTATTCAGTTTCCTTTATTTTCATATACTTGTTATGGCATGATGATTTTATATGTATTTATTATGATTTTGACTATTCTCTAATTATAGTAGTATTTTAATGTTAGTATTTTGAAAAATAAATATAATTATATTGATTATTTTGAATACAAGAATGTTAGTTATTAGTAATATGTATTTATTTTAAAGTTAATTATTTTAACTACTCCAATTTATAATATATCAGTTCTAAAATATTAGTAATGTTTTAAAAATTAAATAATATTTGGATAAATATTAAAATAAAAAATAAGAAACCGAGAAAGACTTCTGTAGCCATTAGCGTGAAAGGAATAGAAATCACTACAGCTAAACTTTTATTGGGTACCAGTGATCGATAATTGCATTAGAAAAATTTCTCCATTTTTATCCAAATTTCATTATGCTATTTTCTTCATTGATTTAGTTAATTTAACACTCTTTTTAAAAATTTTAACCTCTCAATCTCTCTACTAAATCCCCAACTTCTCCATTTTATAGAATTCGTTATTTTATATCTTTCTTCTCCACCGTTATTCGGATTTGAGTGAAACCAATGACAAAAAGATCGTGTGAACAATGACTAAATTATCCGCTGACTATTTTTCAATTTAAGGTAAGTTTACTTGATTCAATTTTGAAATTGACCATTTTATAGTGTGTTCTCATAATTTATTTTCGACGTTTATCCATAAACTGTTGAGTTAAATCGATTGAAGGACAATGAGTCAAAAATGTTTTTTGCATGCGGATTTGTATTTGTGTATTAAAGCGTTGAAATAAGGTAATGGGTGAGAGATCATTTGAATTTATGAGTATAATATATTGTGAGATGAAAAAGAAAACCGTATTTTTTAATGATTCATTTGGGACTTGCTATATACAACAATAGTCCTTCGAGCGATAAATTAATTAGTATGCAAATATGGAAATTGTGAGATTAAAATATGGAATAGAAACATTTATAAGGTGTTGATTGATTTAATTTCGTTAAATGTGTGATATTTGATATTGTTGTAATATTTGATGTCTAATGAATTTCGTGCATATGTTTAATTTGACGAGTTTATGTGAGGAGATGATAAAATATAGATGCATTGTATGATATAAGTTTATGCAATGTTGATGATGTATGATTGATGACAGTGATGTTATAATTTTGTGATGAGATGATAAACCTTGAATAATGTATGGTGAGATATAATAATATATGATAATGATGGTGAATGAAAATTTCGATGTTATCAACTTGTGATGAATCTGTTGTTGTCATCCAATAGTTGATGAAATAGTGGTGATTTCAACTTATGTTAAAGATAATACTCTTAATGGTAAGCCAATAAGGGGAGAAAATAGATGTTGTCAATTTTTGAAGTTGATGAGAATTTTTGAAGTGAAATTATTTTGTTATCATATAGGTAGAGCCTGACAAACCAAGAGATGTTGGAGAAGTACAACTGAATGAGTCTGATCGTGACGATCTAATATTGAGCCTTAAGGCAATACTGTTATACCTTGGTAGTATTCTGGTGGGGAATTCCTATGTGACTTGGAGGTAGCCCTTCAAATGTTTGGAGATATTTACCTCAATTTGTTGCGTATATGTGTACTTCAAAGTTAGAATGGTACCAAATTGTGAAGAAGTATAGTCTAAACTCATGCATAATATTACACTTTCTTGTGATTGTTTTGTTGCAGTTAATGTGTTTCAAAAGTGATAATAGTTTCTTTTAGATGGTTTGATGCATTTTATAATGATATAATGATTTTACTTGAGTGACTTTTGTAACACCCCGATTTTTAACAACGCGAGTTTTTTTTTTTTAACAAAGAAATAAAAAAAGAAATATTTTTGGATAAAATATTTAAGTCGTAACACAACGACAAAAGTCGACAATATTTACAAACAGCGGAAATAGTTTTTGAAACAAAATCCAAAGTATTTAAATAGCAAAATACAACGGGGCTATGAGACCTATCAGACATAACTCATACCCTTGGAGTATTCTCAGCAGACACCTGCATACAAGCACTGCCCGAAGAATCTCTACTTTTCCCACGTCACATCAAAAAGTGGAACATGGACCCATCAAAAGAAAAGTCATCAAACAGTTTAAGCATAGATACAATTTTCCAAAATAAAATTAATACAATCACAAGAGAAAGCAATATAGTCCTTATACAACCACCTAATCTGATCATGCTACAAAAACTACACAACCCGGGTGATCTCCACGCGCCCCGCAAGATCCTCCTAACACAGCTTCGATTAGATATGACTAACTACTTTCCGATCTCCAGGGTACTAACCGGTATGATGATCTTGGTTCTTAGCTGAGGGCAAAGCCCAGATTTCCACAATAATTGTAAAGGTCACCAACTGAAATTAACAAACATCACATAACAAAATTCTTATACTTTCAAATGCTCAAAAGAACCTTTCGTCTTAGCATATTCCTAAAAAGGGTTTTCATATGTCCAAAAATGCATAAACGATGTTGAAAAATGAAGTTTTAACAAACTGCACTGTCGTAGTTCAATACAACTGAGAAAATGCAGATTTTCAGTTCTAAAATGGCTCTGAATCAATCAACACTTCAAACATTAATATTATCAATTATGAACACATAATTAACACCAAATTAATCTCCACAAATTCACACCTCAATTACACATCGAATATTCATAACATCAATTATGAACACATAAGTACATCAAAACTTAATCAACCCAACTTCACACCTCTAAGAAATTACGACAAATCACAACAACAACCGAATATGTATATACAATCATCATAGTATAACAAACATGACTCGTGTGTCATGCACCCTAATGCAATGCGTATATGCCAAAATGCATGAATTCCGGAATTCCAACTAAAACCCTCCTTGAAGGGGCGTAAATCAATATTGTACCGCCTATCACAAACTAGTACTAATTACCGATGTGCCACCTATCACTGGTCAGCATGATTTACTAAAAAACATAAATCGTAAACGTACCGCCTATCACAGACCAGTACTGTTTACCGATGTGCCACCTATCACGGGTCAGAACGATTTACTAAAAATGTGCAATCTATCACGAACCTACACAACGCGAAAATCCCTGCAAAGATAAGATGAACCAACAGATCACATGACGTCATCTCGTGGCCCATCACGGTCACCACTATCACCATGGCCCCAACGCGACCATCATGTATTATGAAATGCATGAACATACTCTAACTTTTTTCACCACAATCATTAAGTAAATGCAACTATTAAAAGATTCCCTATTTTTAATAATCATTTAACACTAATGATTTTTCAGATACAACACAGAGTATACTAAAACATAATTATGCACACTAATTTTAATTTCCACAAACACACATAAATCACATTTCCAAATTCAATCCACACATAAATTGAATTAAATTTATTTTCCATCAATTCACACATAAACTTCTTCTAAAAAATTCGTAATATTAATTATGAATACATCAATTTCACCAAACATGAATCACCATAATTTTCAAACATTAATCACTCATATTCAATCTACAAAATTTTCAACCATAAATCACCACAACAACATTAATATATCAGAGTTCTCCCCACCGCTAACTTAGTGCCAACGGTCTCGATTCCTTTTCGAGACTCAAGGAGCTAACTACGTAAATATAAATATTTATAATAATTTATTCACAATAAAATTAATCCAACCACAACGAAATTCCCAAAATTAAATCTTTCTTACACATCAAACTTTTAAAATCAAATAATCTATATTGTTTACTTAAAACTAAATAAAACAAATATTGTCCAAATTTCACATACACACACTCGACTATTAAAGCACCAAAATTTTTGAGTTAATAAAGTACTCTAAACTTTTTTTCTTTTTAACTTAGTCATGTGTAATTAAAAGAGTAACATTTTAAACTCTAACCATTTTTAATTTCAATATATCTTTTTGTTCAAACTCTTTAACTTAGTTAAAATTTGAATTTTTTCACAACTTTAACAACGCTATTTTTTTTGTAAAATTTTAATTTCAGTTCAAACTCATTTATTTGAAAATAACTCATTACATAACTCAAACTTATCAAATTTAATTACCGCCAATTCACACCAACAACAATCAATTCAATTCCACAACACACATATAACACCTCAATTAAATTTCAACAATTCAAACATAACTCACCTAATTTCAAAACTTCACATTTTTACACATAAATCACCAAATTTCATCAATTCATTTTCCACAAAATCTGCAAATATATCACATCTCAAAAATTCATAATAATAATTATGAACATATAAATCACATCAAATATGGATCACCATAAACCACACCTCAAATTTAAATTCCACTAAATCACACATAATCGCATTAAATTCATTTTTCCCAAATCTACACTTCAAACCCAACAAATTTATTTTCCACACAACCACAAATAAGTACCTAAATACAAACTAAAAGTTTAGAAGAAGCCCTTACCTTAACGGTAGCTTTAACAAGCGATTACGGCACCGTGATAAATTCTGGTGAAATTTAAGTTTGTGATGTCGCTTCAAAAGTTGGTTCAATAACACCGCAACATGGAGATGAACAACTTTCCCTTCTGTCACTTCTCAAAATAAAGCTCAGAAGTCAAAGAAAAATAGTTAACTTTATTTTTGGAGTCGGATAAGATGAAATGAAATTGAAAGAAAATGATGAAGAAGGCGTTAAGTCAACAGAGGAAAATATTTTCTTATTTGCTTCCTTTCTTTTCCTTTTATACACACACACAAATATATATATATATATATATATATATATATATTATAATAAAATTAATTCCAAAACAAATATCTAGATATTTTTATAAAAATTATCATTACACATGTCACTTCACATCACATCACAAACTACTTTTTTAGAAAAATGTCTATTTTCGCTGCAATTCAATCGACACATAATTGTTTCCTGAAAAATGCTGCATCTCAAAAAAAAAAAATTTCGACAAAAGATTCATCGTAATTAAATAAAATTATTTATCGACGAATAATTTTAATCGGGTCTTCAAAAAGATATTTTTGGCATTTAACTCAAAATATCATAAAATTGGCTTAAAAGCCTCATAAATTCAACACAAAATTCCCCAAAATACATAAATTAGAATTTAAAATTAAGGGTCTTACAACGTTGATGTTATACAGTTTATCATTATTATTTATGTGTTCTTCTTACTTATATCATATTAACAACATGATTTCGCAGCTCACCACATTTGTTGTTTGTATTTGACTGATTTGACCATGTGTTTACGAAATTGCATATATTACATGTTAATGAGTCTTAAAGTTCAAGTTTGTAAAAAACTCCGTTCTGATAAGTGATATCAAAAATGATAGTTATAAGTTATATTTTACTTATTTAATTAAAAATGACTTTTTGTACGAAAATCTTGTAAGTATTAGTAAGTTTTTGGAATTAAATTAATTAAAAACTATAATTAAATCAAATTTATAGAGATTGCAGTTATTTATATGAAGAAATTTTTTTAAAGTGTTCCATTTATATTTTGATAAATGTGATATCTTTCATGCTAATCACCTCAATAACTTTTTTATAGTAGAAAGAATAATAATGATTTTTGTTGGATAACCGTATTAGATTGTTGAAGTTTAAGATTACGAAGAAATAGTTGTTTCCATATATAGGAGAAGAATTTTTATCTGCATGTTAAGAAGTGAGATATTTTGAAAGAATGAAATGGCAGGTTATAAAATTCGTCTCCAAGAATAAACTTATTTAATCTGGACCAAATAACTAAAACTTAAAATGCAAATACATGGTACTAACATCCAAGCTTATATAATAACATATATAAACTAAATATTGAAAGAGCTTTTAAATCAACTTTCTGACGTGTAAATAGTAACTCATATTTGATCTAGACTTTCAAAGAACAAATAGTTCTCCAATCAATTAAAATTCATAAATAAATGTTAAGCACAAGTTATACGATAAATGTAGGAAGATAATCTATTTGGATATAAACTAAATGCACCATGGAAAAAACTAAATGCACATTTTAAAATAACTAATTTAAGTTTTATCTTTAAAAAACTTATTAGATTTTATTTATAAAATCTACTGTATAAAAAAGATGTAATACAAATAAATTTCAATTTAATTGTTAAAATATTAGCATTAAAGATATACTTACATTAAGTGTCATTTTTAGTAGGTGTTCTGAGCAGCAAGGATGCAACGAAAGCGAAAAATAGAAGCCTTCTTTATCCTCTTGTCTTCATTCACATGAAAAATAGCCATGTACACATTAACAAATAAAAAAATATAAGAAAGAAAGAAAGATACTGCACCAAAATTAACTTTCTAAATTGCACATAATGTTATAAGTGCTATTAAAAGTTACAGGAACATTTGTTAGACTGGTAATTTTTGGAATAAATATTGCAATGTTTTCTCTGTAAATTAATCTTCTTTCATAGTACTCTACGATTATACGCTATAAAATGCAATAAAAATTTATGTAAGTACTATAAATTAATCATCTTTCATAGCATTTTTTGATTAAACGCTACAAAGTATAATAAAAATTCATGTTCGCTAGTTACTCTTTCTATCTTCGCACTAAATACTCCTTTTTTTTTCTTTCTCAAAACAAATAACCAAATGCATGCTCCATCCTGCTCAATTCAACCCTTGTTGTCTCTCAAAACCAATGCTCTTTATCTCTTCGATTTCTTGCTCCATACCACTCGTAGTGCCTATCTATTTTATAAAGATTATTATTTGTATCGTAGACTTAAATTATATATCTAATTTTAGTTTCACGTACTAGACACTATTTATTATATAATATGATAAAGTCTACATAATAGATAATTTATTTAATAAAATATCAAATGTGATTTGTTCGTTAAATTTATTGAATATCATAATATTATTTTTAAAATATCCGTATTTAAAGTATTATTGTCAATAAGGACAACAATAATAGACTTTCAATAATAGATAAAGTATTATCGTTAGAGCAATGAAGATGGACTATTTCTTTAATTATTTCATACAAATAATATACTTCTTTAATTATTTCTTAAAAATTTATGGTACATGGTTATATTGAATAAATTTATGTGATATATATGCCGTTTCTTCTTACATGAAAGTAAACGTAATTTATTTAATGAAGAATGCATTAGTTCTTTAAAAAACAATACATTAATTAGTCGTTTTATATCTAGAACATAATAGATCAGTTTTTCATGAAAAATATAATCAAAAGAAATATGTACATGTAAAAGATATGACTATTTTAACCATTTAAACTAAAATAATTTTAACGATAAAATATAAACTGTTAAATATAATAAAGGTAAAAATAACAATATTATTAATAATATTACAATATAATCATATGAAGTAAAAATTAAACAAGTGATGTGTGTCCTAAATATTTCACGATAATGTTATCGCATAAATTTAAACAAAATTCATAACAACATTTTCAAAGTTTGTGTTAAATAATTAATTGTATAATGTACATTTAAATAAACATAAAGTAAGAATGTTTATCAATATTAAAATAAAAACAATATTTAAAACTAAAGAAATTCAAATGAGATTATTTGGAAATTTTTTTATTTTTAAAGTAACATAACATAAATTTAATATAAATCAGGAATATAAAGAGTTCAAAATAGAAACAATTCTTTTTATAAACAAAATAATGAAACAATTTACCAAATTAAACATTTAGTACATGTGTTAAATACATATTATATACATTTTTTTAATTTTTTTTTATATTATAAAAAATTTTAACTCAAATTATTAGTATAATAGAAACACATCCGAGCATTGATGTTTAGTTATGTCCAAAGAAATAGGGAAGAAAAGATGTAGTTACATATATATTAATTTATATTAGTTTTCAACATTATGTGCTTTTTAAAAAGTAAAATTATGAAAGAAAAAAAAGGCATATTGCTGATATAATATATATGAAGTTGTAACAGTTTTTAGTTTTTATTTTTAAGGATTTGGTGATATTGGGCTTGTTTCAGCCTAAAAGCCCACACTGAAACAACACCATAATAACCCGAGGAATTTACCGTCCACCTCCCCTACTTTGACCTCTCACCCCATTCATATGGAAAAAACTATATTGTCCCTAGTTTTATATATAAAATTCTAAAAAAAATTCACTATTCTTTTTTCACCCACTTCTTTCGAAACTTTTAAATATTCGAATCTGACCCTACCAAACCTTTGAAATATTGAAACATTCGAAATACAAAAGTAAGTAAACATTCAAAACTTCTAAATATTTAAAACACGATTTTACTAGAAATAATGAAACATTCGAACATTTCATTGAATACGAAACTTTCAAAATACAGAAAGTTTTGGAACTTTCGAACAATATGAAAGTTTTGAAATGAAAAATTTTCGAACATATTGAAACTTTTGAAAATTCAACTCTTAGAAGTTTGAAATTCAATAAAAGTTTTGAAATTCATTCGGAAGTTTTGAAACTTCCGAAACAATAATAAATTTAATTGATAATAAATTAGTAATAAATTTTGAAATTAGTAATTCATTACTAATAAATTTTGGATAAATTTCAAAATTAGTAATAAATTTAATTAATAATAAATTTTAAAAAAATTGAACAATTAGAAAGTTTCGAAGTTTTTGAAACTTTCGAAACTGACATAATTCGAATGTTTGAAACTTTTGAAGAATATGTGTTTCAGAAGTTTCAGATTCATCGAAACTTTCAAAATTTTCTGAAATTTATATTTCGGAACTTTCAAATTCATCCAAAGTTTCGAAGGTTATAGCTTCAAAAGTTTTACATTCTTTCAAACTTTCGAAGGTTTCTAGAAAAGTTCATTTCAAAACTTTCAGATTCATCGAAATTTGAATTTAATTATGTTAATTTACATTTCGAATGTTTTGAACTTAACTAAATTTTCTAAATATAAAAAAAAACTCACTTTGAATAATTTCAAAAATTTGAAACTTTTGAATATTCTGAAATTTTTGGAAAGTTTCGATTGTGGGGTTTAAAAAAGAAACTGGTAAAAAATTTCTATTATTTTATATAAAATTAAAAAGAATAAGATAATCAATATTAGAAATTGAGGGGTGGGAGTCTAATAACCCTAATCTTAACATTTTCTTTGTTAACACTGTTATAAATGTGTGATTGCACTCATTACTTGTAATAGCGGTAATTCATTATCTATCTAATAATCAAGTATTTATAATATATCTTCAACATATATTCTTCTATTATTGAGTTAATTATGACGGTAGATTAGGGACACTAATATCAATCTCATTCAACACTATCCGACAAGTAACAAGTTATTCATTTTATTCTATCACGATAATATCTATTTTTTTTATTACTTCTTTTATTCTATTTAATATTATATTATTTTGTTCCAACTAGATCCGTGAGAGAGACAATAAAATATCATTCCCGAACTACCATTAAAACGACTGATCAAAATGAAAATCATTGATACTATCTTATATTTCTAAGATGTCTTTGTTATTTTCTACTCTATTATTCTTCTGTGTGATGTCCAACATAATCTCCGAAAAATGCATGATTAATTAAATATGTACCACAGGTAGAATGGATGCCAAGATGTTATCGTATTTAAAGATAAGGTAATATATATAATATCCCTTCGTACCTATTATTGTTATATTTGAGTTTGAATTAATTGCTTTTATTTTAATATGTACTATGTATTTTTTATTTATATTTATAGGTAAATCCTGATATGATGATGTGGAATGGCAGGTAATGCTTTAGAAGTTACTTTACTCAATACATATTTTTTTATAGTGTAAATTTTGAACTCAATTTATTAAATAACTTTTTTTTTTATAATTATTACATAAACAGAGATTTATATGAATATAGAGATCCCACCTGTAAATACGATAGTCCTTTTTATTTTTTTATTAGAAAAATAATGAGGTGGAAAATCACATAGAATTAATAATTTTATTTATTAAATATTTAGAAACTCAACCGTTTTTTTTCTGTCATCTTCATCTTAAAAACCTAGAAAAGAAATATCCAAAAATCAAAATCTATAAATTAAAAAATAAACCATAAATTTATCATATATGTTAAAATCTAAATGACACGTCACATTTTAAACTCCTGTGCAGGCAATATTGCAGTTCCTGTACATGGCAAGGTACTAAATATTTGTAATGATAATAAGTGACAATCATGTGATATTTGTTAAATGAATATTATATAATATCTTAGGAGGAGAAGAAGTTGGGGCGACTCATGAAAAAATGTTTTCTCCATATACAAGCAAGCAAACAAAATTGATTGTGATTTCTTTGATTAATTATAGGTAAAGTAAAACACTTGAGAGATAATTTGATTTTGAATTTTTTTAAGGTAATAACCTCATATACTATTTTTTAATGAGATAATAAATTGTGCTTTGCTATAATTTTTTGTTTCAAATTCTTATGCTTATATTCAATTTCATATGTTGCCAACAACTTGGTTGCCTGCATATTTAGTAGTTACAACTTTGTTTTGAATCATTAGTAGTTACAACTTGGTTAGACAATTTTCATCATAGAGAGGCAGAAATTTAATATAATATTATATAGGTAATCCCAATAAAAGACATCATCATCATCATCATTATATTTTAGAGTTAACATATTATACGGGTTTCAATATTTAAATCATATTAAATTGTATCTATTTTAGCTTAGTATAGCTTTAGGTTTACTTTTTTCTTTCTTTTTTACTTTTCTATATTATTTCTATATAAAACAACTATTGATCAATTTTATTCTTCAAGTTTTGCATGCTAAACTTTTATACAAATTCATTAATGTTTTTCACTCAATTATAGATATAATAATTATTAACAAAAATAAGAAAGGACAAGTTATTTTATAAATTTTAATTTAGTTGATGCAAATATTAGAGTTAAAAATATATACTTACACGAGCTACCAATTTTATTAGATTTTTTTAGCACCAAATATGCAACAACATCAACGAAAAATAGAAGCTTTTTTATCCTCTTGTCTTCATTCACGTGTAAAATAATGATATACACATTAAGAAATAAAAGAAAATAAGAAGAAGAAAAAATAGACTAGCTAACAAATGTCATATCAATAAAAAAAGCAGGGCTAAAATATTTGGCTAATATATATAATGATCTAGTCACTAGTAGAAACTTACCTTTTTAAGTCGGTTAAAATGTACATTTTAAGTCAGTTCTGTGTCCGAGTTAACAGCAAACGACTTAATAAACACGTTATTTTTTAAGTCGGTTAAGGTGAACCGACTTAACAGAGCTTCGTCCTTTTAAGTCGGTTCAACTTAACCGACTTAAACATTCGTGTTTATTAAGTCGTTTGCTGTTAAATCGGACATGGAACTGACTTAAAATGTATATTTTAACAGACTTAACAGAGCTTCGTTCTTTTAAGTCAGTTCAACTTAACCGACTTAAACATTCGTGTTTATTAAGTCGTTTGCTGTTAAATCGGACACGGAACTGACTTAAAATGTATATTTTAACCGACTTAACAGAGCTTCGTTCTTTTAAGTCAGTTCAACTTAACCGACTTAAACATCATAAATTCAGTTCAACAAGTCATCTTTTTAAGTCGGTTCTTTTGATCAACAGACTTAATAGATAGAGTTAAAATATATATTTTTTATAATAATTTTATCATTTTTTTATGCTCCTACTCCATACATACATAAATACAATATTTCGTATTACCATTTCAAATTAAAATTTTGTACTTTTAACCACAATTTTATATAGCTATATAATAGCCAAAATATACCGTAATAGAAGTTCATACAAAATATAGAGTACAAAGAATGTCTATCATTTCTGATTACTCTTGGCAAGATGAAAAATCATTTAGATGTCAATTAATAAAATTACAAAATCACATTTAGCAATATTCAATAGATATATATTCAAGCACCGTCATTTTCTTCAATTAATTCCAAAATAAAATCCACACAACGTTCTTGAACTTCTTTAATTTGATCCGGATGAAATTATCTCGAGTCGTCAAATATCTGGAAAAAAAACTCAATCAATAACAACATATAACTTTTTATCATACGAACATACAAAAACACAATCAATAACAACTTTTAAGAAATTTACGTACTTGCATCCATGAATCAACAATACCAGCTGTTACAATGTTCAACATATGTAACATGACATAATAGCCACACTCATAATTTGAAGCTTGTCTTTGACTCTAAAATTGAAATAAAAAAATGTTAAATGCATAAAATTTGTATAATATTATAAATAAAGTTTTTATTTTTAAACAACTTACTATAGGAAAACTCCATGTTATCTTTGGTTTAACTCTTAAACCTAGCAACTTATAATAACCTTCGAAAGCTCTACAAAATAAAAATAATTATTGAAATTGTGTTATAAAATATATTACAATACTTATGAACAATATAAATAAATTAAATACTTACAAATCAACAATCTGACATATTTTTTTATTTGGCTTCCTTCCCAATGAACATATAAAGACTATATTGCGCTCCTTATGATTGATAATAAACAATTGCCAATGACGACTACAATACACAATTAAATATATGTTATATTCAATTTTCTCTATTATAAACGATGGCTATAATAGAAAATACTTATTTTATGAGATAAGGTGCTAGGTAATCGATTTTCATTTAAACATTTAACACAAGGACAATAAAACTTTCATTCATTTTTTGGAAGTTTTTTTAAAGCAAATTCTAAAAATTCTTCCACACCTTTCTGATACACTTCACTTAAACGATTAGCATTCATCCAACTACGATCCATAACTACTTCTGTTAAAAATAAATAACAGTAAAGATTAAGGTAAAAGATTAAAACTAAAACAATTCTCTAAGTTCTAATGACTTGTTTGTATTATTTTTAATGTAGTTTAATTTATTTTTACTTATAATTTATTCCGAAAAAGTAGTTTACTAAACTCTAATGACTTATTTGGATTTTCTTTTACTATCAAGAAATCTAACATTTGACGAAGTCAAACAATTCAAGTTAATTATAAAAGTATCGGATGATTCATATCTAATTTTGAATTTGATTTATCAAAATTCAAATGTGACCAAGATCAGTGATTGCTTTGTTTCAATATGAGCAGCACCTATGTTTTAGAGCCACCAAATTTTTATTTTACTTAACTAGTTAGTAGTTATTAGTTATTTACATTAATTATTTTCTTAATATATGCATGACATATAAAATATTATTACATATTCATATTATTGTTTGCATTTGCTTAAAGAATATTTTTAAAATAGAAATTATTAAAAGGCAAGGACAAGTGAAGATTAATAATTTATATCATTATTCCCTGTATTGTAATCTACCTTTCTAACTGTGTATAAAATCCAATTATCTTTTTTTGTAGAATCTACTATACTATGCTTTAATATTACTTTCAACATGTAATTAATTGTTCAACTCATGCAAAGTTTTATTTTGTTGGTGTGAGAGATGCTCCGTCCACTTTTTATTGTAATTTTAATGTTATTTATATATATAAAAATATTCAAAAAATTTCTTATTTTCCTTCTTGAAAAAAACTGGTCCTACCTCATACTTAAGAATTAGGAAAACTCTGATTTTGGAGAAGAAAATGTGATATTTTCATATTTGAGATTTTTTAGATTTACTAATATAGAGATTAGAAGATTTTGGGAAGATAAATAGGAATTTCGAAATTATAAACAAACCTCCTTGAGACATAGAGAAATTAGTGTCACTAATACTCTTAAAAAACAACCTGATACCGAGAGCAAATTGTTTGGCATGATTCAATATGAAAGATCTTTTACTCCAACAACTCTCATTTGTGGCACAAATTGGTATTGCTCCAACTTATATAATAACTAATAATACAACAACAAGCATTGGAATTTATTGTGAATGAGAAGAAAAAAAAAACAGAGAAAAATTAATTTATACGATCAATTTTCTTCTCCTGTTAGTGTTCTCTTGTTCTCAAGCGGATTATAATTGTTGTCTCTTAGCATTTAAAGAGAGGTATTGTAAACTATTCCACTCAATGAAAATTCCTATTCCTTGATGTAAATATTGTGCGTTCAATTTTTTATTTTTTATATTTTATTTTAACTATGTGATATCATTGTTACTCTAATCTCAATATTGGGGATGTACAAAACCTAATCCTTCCATTAATTTGTCTCAATCTACAAGATTTGGGTAAGGATTGACTACTAAAATAAATAAAATTATGAAGTATAAAACAATAATCAAACTAAAGTAGAGACCATAGGTGACTCTTGGATTCACATTAATCTAAAAATTTGAAAAGACACACTATGTTATTCTAAAACAAAAGAACGTTGCAATCCCTCCATTCTAAAACAAACTCACCCTAAAAATATTCATTCCTCCATTCTAAAACAAACTCACCCTAAAAATATTCATGTCTAATGTCTTTAATATATAAAATAAAATACTACGTTTATATGTTTACACTTTACTATCTATATGCTTTCTATATAAAATATTACTGTTTTGCTCCCTATTATGTCCACACACAAATTCTAAAACATGAAATTTCTAAAAAATAAAATATGTAAAATATGTAATTTAATTTGAGAATCAAACCTGTCTTAATGAATTGATGAACGATAAAACAACAACGATTGTAAAGTTGAATCCAAGTTGTAGGTGCTTCACGATACAGAAGTTAGGAATAGAAGGAAGAGGTTTATAGCGCAGATGTTATGGGAGCGGAAAGATAAAACGCTAAATATTTGCAAAATTGCCACCGCCTCATTTTATTAAATGGCATAAATATTTACGAAATTGCCATTACCTCATTCTAAACGAGCTTTTAACTTTAACTCGATTATCTATATTACCGCATTAAACAAGTTTTAAATATTTACAAGATTGCCACTGCCCCATTTTATTAAATGTCATTTTATGTTTAAGTCTGTTATCAATATTTACAAAATTGCCACCGCCTCATTTTGTTAACGTTTATATGGACAACCGACTTAAATATACCTTTGTTTCATTTATTAGATTTTTTTAGCACCAAATATGCAACAACATCAACGAAAAATAGAAGCTTTTTGATCCTCTTGTCTTCATTCACGTGTAAAATAATGATATACACATTAAGAAATAAAAGAAAATAAGAAGAAAAAGTAGACTAGCTAACAAATGTCATATCAATAAAAAAAGCAGGGCTAAAATATTTGGCTAATATATATAATGATCTAGTAACTTGAATCTCTATATATTCTACTAGAGAAAACAACGAATAGTTGTGACATATGTAAAAAGTAAAAAAATAATATGCCATTATCAATTAATTAAATTTGTAATTAATCAATTTGTTAAATAAATTTTTTCAATAATACAATGAGCGAATCAATGACCATAGTTAAGGAATAAGAAAAAAAAAACAGTAGTTCAAAAGGTTCATGTATAAAAGTTCTTTTCTAAAAAATTATAGAACAATAGTAATTAATTGAAATTGTAACAAATAATTTCAAAAATATATATCAAGAGGTATTATTAAGTGCTTTCAATTTTCGGTAGATATAAAAGTGAATAGATGTAATAGGTTGAGAATAGAATGGATGAAAATATAGTGAACAAAATCTGATTATAAATAATAATCAAAATTAAACTATGTGCTAATATAAGAGGTTGAGTCTATATTTTTTATAAAAAATGTAAAAGACACAAATATCGTTAATTTAATGAAATCAAAATATAAACACCAACTTTTCTAACGATATCGTAATTTTGTTTTGTTTTGAATTTTTTAATATATTATAACTATTTTATAAATTGTGAAATAGTCAAAATTTACACTGTGATGATTAAACAATTTTATCAAATAATACGTATGAGATAAATTATTATTATATTAATTTTACGTTCATTCAATTATATTATATGCAGAAAGAAAATGATAAGAAATAAATTTTATGTTTTGGAAAAATAATAACAATACGCTTTTTTTAAATGTATTTTTTTATTACAAAGTGATTCTAGTTACATATCCTCCCAAATATATGTAAGTGTAAGAATCGGTTTGGTTTAATTAATGTATTTTGATTGATGTTTCGACTATAGCAAAAATAATAGAATAATTATTTTTTAACTGTGTTTGTTGACTATGTAGATTTAGTTAGAAGATATAATATATATTAATGATTATTTATTTTAAGATTTAATTATAATGTTTGTCTCTTTATTTTCACCAATTTACGAAATTAACATCTCTATATTTTAAAATTTAATAATTTTGATCTTTTTATTAAATTATTAAAAAATTATAGTGTGACATATTTTTAATGGGATGACATATAATTTCATGATGTAGAGTCATCTTGATGCATTAGTTATTTATGTGTCATCAATTAAATTATAAAACTAAATAATTTCAGAAGTCGAAACTAAAATTTTAGAAGGTTTTACTATAATTTCATGGGTGTTAGTTATTTCACATTGTCGTATCGTATACTACATCATTTAATACATGTCATATTTTAATTTTATAGTTAAAAAATTAAAAGGAATGACCAAAATTGTTAGATTTTTTTTATAGGAAGACTAATTTCACGAGTTAGTTAAAATTAAGAGTGGACAAAAAAAACCAAAAACTCAACTGCTTTAGAGAACTGAATCAAACCAAACTGTTTTAAAACTAATCTGGTTCAAAAAAAATAAAAACTAAATTTTATTTTAAAATTAGTTTTTTAACTTGTCTTGTTTTAAAAAATACAGTGAATTGTAATTATAATACAACGAATTGAATAATTGGTTTTAAATTTTGATTCTAACAAAATTCTAAAATCAAAATCAATTTTCATATGTTCCATAACTCTAAAATTAAAATGAACTAAAATGAAGCCATGGTCTATGGTTGTCGCTGTAAATAGAAAAGCCATATTTTCTCTCGTCACACAACATTTCTCTTTTCGGTCTTCTTTCTTCGTGTGTCTGAACCCTCCGTTGTCCTCTGTTTTCCACTGTTTCCTCTCAGGTATTTCGCTGTTTCACCATTTTGGTTAATCTTCATTATTTTGCTTGTGTGAAACCCATGTGAGACAAGTTCATGTTTTTACCATCCCAAACTTTTGAAATGATGAAATGAAAAACTAGTTATGTGTTGAAAATTCGAGTTCATGTATTTTATTCCAACCATGATTGGTACTTTACATTTGATTTTTTGTTGTATTTTGTGAAATTTTGAGTAATTTGGTCTTGTTTATCTTTGTATTTTTAAAGTTATGAATTGATAATTGATTAAACATTGTATTCATTCTTTTTGAGTTTTTTTCTCTGTATTTGTATTGATGTTTGCTGATTTTTTATTTAGAAAACATATCATATCTTGTGTGCTCTGACTTCTTCTGGTTGATGTTTGAATTATTTGGGGCTATTATACATTTAACAACAACCTTTTGTATTCTATCTAAAAAATTATTTTATTTAATTCAGGAGATGTTTGGAGAATATTGCAATTTTATTTGTTCTATGAAGTTTTTTCTTTATTATGATATTGCTTTTCTGACTCATGTATTTCTTTAAGACAACTTAGATTTTCAAATTGTAATTTTGTCATATAATGAAAATGATAAAAAAAAAAATTATAATTTTGCCTCCATGTATTGAATAAGGAGGTATTTAATAATTTGGAAAAAGTCATAAAGGGACATATTCTCTATCTTTCAGCTTTTTGAGAATTGACAATAACTATTCAATTTTATGGCATTCTAAAATGAAAGTTTCTTTATACCATTGACTTTATTACTGAATCATAACTAATATGAATAATCTCTTTTAACATTATGTTTTGTTTGATCTTAAATATTCTTCTCTAACTCAACAGACAGTAGTTTGGATAGCAGCATGTAAAAAATACATATTATGCATAAACATCATTTCTGCACACAACCACAAACAACAATCAGTCAATCACAAACTTGCTTATCCAACTTCAGATTAACATTTCTCCAATACTCTTTGCAACAACATTTGTTAGCGTCATAAGTCTTGACGATTGAAGACATTTGTTTCTATTTTGTTTTCTATATGAGTATGAAAACCATTGTATTTGAAGTAATACTTTTGAAGTAACGAGATTATTTGGGTTTAGAGATCATACTTTTAAAGACTATTTTCATATTGGGAAAGTAACTTCACAAAATTGATGGTATTTTGTTTGAAAAATACTTTGGAAAGCCTTAGACTTGGCATGTTTTGTAAATCCTTTGAAAACTATATTTTATATGTTTTGTAAAGCCTTATAGGAACAAAAAAAGAAGTTAAAACCAGTTTGGTTCAATTAAAAGAATAAATCGATTCACCAATTTATAAAACTGATTCAGTTCGGTTTTTCAAACTAAAAACTAGTTTGGTTTAGTTTTTCCAACTGAAAATTCATTTGATTCAGTTTTCAAGCAGTTCTAGTTTAAAATTGAACTTTGTCCACCCCTAGTCAAAATAGGAAATCAAAACTGTAATTAATTCATATTTTAGTATAGTATAAATTATACGTAAGTTAAGAATAATAATATGAGTGTTAGTTAGTTGAATGAACACAAATATTATTATCATCTAATAAACAATTAATTATGTTTACTAATAGTGTAAGTCATAATGTATAAGTGTAAGAAAAAATGATATTTGTAAGACCCACATTTTTATTCATTAGTGTCAGTTTCGAGGACGAAACTATTTAAGGCAGGTAGAATGTAACATCCGAACATTTTAATTTATTTTTATATTTTATCTTATTAGAAGTTGAGATAATTATTCTAGAAATTGTTGGTTACAGTTACTATTGTATTGTGTTATCTTAAATTTTGGTAATAATAATAATTCATGAATCGGGAACCGTTAAATAGCTTAGGTTCAAATACACGTTCCTCACTTTCTAAAGAAAAAAACAAAACGGACGTCTTTCATTCAAAAACGCTATGTGATATAGAAAAAAGGGTTTAGGAGAGACTATTTTGATAGAAAAGGCAACCACCAAAAGAGAAAATAGAGGAGTAACCCTATTCCCGATTTTATTAAATCAGTATCAGAAAAACATCAATTTCGCATTTGTTAACCGTTGGATCAGGCTGATTTTTGGACAGCAGATTCGCAACATTTAGATCTTCGTTTTTAATGGTCAGATTGACAAAACGACATTCAGAGAGGGATAAACCGTGCTCGCACAGTAGCAGGTGTGAAACGAGTGAGGCAAGAGTTTGTGAAGCATAATTCTAGAAACAACTTTGGTAACGGTAAGGGCATCACTCCATCCACTTTCCTACTTGAATTATATGTGATATAAATGAATTGTGATGTTCTTTATTAGTTTTGTTTGTGTATTATCTTTAAAATGAATATTAATAATTGATGTGTTTATCATGTTCCAATTGTGGAAGATATATGTTATATGATACGTTGTTGTAATGGTTGTGTTTGACATGTTGTGGTTATTCAAGGTGATTACTTTGTGTCTAAACTAGTTTGAATTAGGACAAAGTTGATTAATTTTGGACGCTCTGATTGAAGTGATCTATATTGTTACTAACAAAAGTGGCTACATTCAGGCATTCATATTTGTGTGGTGCGTCCATAATTGGTTGGAGCCCAAAGTTGTATGGTGCATCCATAATTAGTTGTAGCCTATAGATCCTTGTGGGGATTTTGAGTTAGTGGTGTTGCTTAGAAGGACCCACGAAGCCTTTGCAGAGGAGGTGATATTACGGAATCATGCATTGACATATAGTCTAACAAATAAGTTGTGCATTTTAGTTGATTTGTATCTTTGGTGCGCTGTGATTTTTAATTGTTAAATGAAATATATGATTTATTTATATTTTTGCTATAACAACTATATATGCATGCATATTTGCTCTGTGTTTGTTAGTTGTAGATGATCCTTACATTTGAAAAGACGTCACATATAGTGTTATTTGAGTGATTAATTTCACGGTCAACCCAATAGGAGAAATGAGAGGAAATACAATAGCATGCAGTTGGAGGCTCTGAGATACTTTTGTTTCGGGGTTAGACTTGTTGGGTGAGTTTTTCACAAGTCCAAAGTTCATGACCAACTTGGATTTATGTTTGGGTAGTTAAACATCAAGAGTTTTGGCTCTAGGAGTTACTTTTGTTTAACGTATTAAATTTACTTTTAGTAATTGCAAATACTTTGATTCATTATTTTTGAAAATATAACTAAAAATGTTATTAATTTATGTTTAGGTAAATGAGTGTTTGAGATAATCATAAATAAATAAATAAAAATGAATTTGTATTGTATGTTTAGAATTTCGTTAGTTAATGTCTCAAAAAAGCGGGATGTTACAAGTGGTATAAGAGCAGTTCAATCTAGATTGGACTGCAGGTTAGTGGGATAGTTTTTGGTCTTGTTAGTGTTGGTCATGTGTCTCGGAAGTCCTCAAGAGATGGTGTGTGAGTTTATGCACCCCTCGAATCTTGATCGAAATATTTCTTCACCTAAACATTGTGTGCATATTGCACAAGAACACAAATCTTGTTCTTAATCGATTTATCAGAGTGGCACGACGGAAGCGTGGTTGAAACTTAGTTGATCTTGTAGGGGTTGTGATATGAAGGTTGCAATTAAGATTGTATGTTGGTTAATGGTCCAAAACATTAGGAGAATAAAATTATCGAGGGAACAAAACAAATGATTGTGCTTAATTCGACATGTAGAACATTAGTTGTGAATTTTATGATAGTCAGATTCATGAGATTAAAAAATTATGATACTATTAAGTAGTTTTGGATTGATGTAAAGTTATTACTAATTGCATGATTGAATACGTATGAACTTGTCAATTGCTTAAGAGTGTTCTATATAGTAAAGATATGTATTTTATAACCAAGAATTCAAATTGTAAAGCTTGTGTATACTTTTAGGATACAATAACATAAGTTTCAACTTTTATGTTTGACATTACCATACATGATATGAATGAGAATGATTTGAAGCGATCAATCGTAGGCTTGATCAAAGATCTCAATGTAGATATTAATTATTGGTTATTATGGGGTCAATGGAAAAAATAGTGTTGTTTGACCGAGGTTGTGGTGAATTAAAGATGTTGAGGTCTAAGAGTACATTTGAGACGATCATCTTAAATGGTGTGTTAAGAATGAAATTTTTGAATTAAAGAGATGATTTGTGTTTATGAGTTGTGAGTTGTAGTTGACGAGTAAGTGATATTAAACCATAAGGGAGTGAGAATTTAAGTAGTAAATCATATGAATTAGATTTTTAGCCATAAGAGTGTAAGACCCTTAATTTTAAATTCTAATTTATGTATTTTGGAGAATTTTGTGTTGAATTTATGAGGCTTTTTAGCCGATTTTATGGCATTTTGTGATTTAAATGCCAAAAATATCTTTTTGGAGACCCGATTAAATTATGGTGAATCTTTTGTCGAAAAAAAAATTTCTGAAATGCAACATTTTTCAGAAAAATTCATCTGCCCATTGAATTACGGCGAAAGTAGATATTTTTCTAAAAAAGTGATTTGTGATGCGATGTGAGTTGACAGGTGTAATGATGATTTTTATAAAAAACACAACTGTTAATCTTTTTTTTTTAAAAAAAACTCCATATTTCTTTAACTTCTAAGTTTCCTTTCGAGAAGTGACAGAAGAGAAATTTGCTTATTGTCACGCTGCGGTGCTAGTGAGCTAATTTTCGAAGCGATGTCACAAACTTAAATTTTACCGAAATTAATCGCGGCACCATAAACGGTTGTTAAAACTACAACGGAGGTAAGGGCTCCTTTCAAACTTTTAGTTTGCATTTAGGACATTATTTGTGATTTTCTGGAAAAGAAATTTGATGTATTTGATGTGTGAATTTGTAGAAAATGAATTTAATGCGATTATGTGTGATTTAGTGAAATTTAAATTTGAGGTGTGGTTTATGGTATTCCATATTTGATGTGATTTATATGTTCATAATTATTATTATGAATTTTTGAGATGTGATTTATTTGTGGATTTTGTGGATATTGAATTAATTAAGTTTGATGAGTTTGAGTTACGTAATGAGTTATTTTCAAATAAATGAGTTTGATCTAAAATTAAAATTTTACAAAAAAAATTAGCGTTGTTAAAGTTGTGAAAAAGTTCATATTTTAACTAAGTTAAAGAGTTTGAGCAAAAAGATAGATTGAAATTAAAAATGGTTAGAGTTTAAAATATTACTCTTTTAATTACTCTTTGATTGAGTTTAAAAAGAAAATAAAAAGTTTAGAGTATTTTACTAACTCAAAAATTTCGGTGCTTTAATAGTCAAGTGTGTGTATGTGAAATTTGGACAATATTTGTTTAATTTAGTTTTAAATAAATAATATAGATTATTTGGTTTTAAAAGTTTGGTGTGTGATAAAGATTTAATTTTAAGAATTTTGTTGTGTGTGAATTAATTTTATTGTGAACAAATGGTTATATATATTTATGTTTATGTAGTTAGCTCCTTGAGTCTCGAAAATGAATTGAGACCATTGGAACCGAGTTAGCGGTGGGGAGAACTTTGATATATTAACGTTGTTGTGGTGATTTTTGGTTTAAATTTTTGGAGATTTAATATTGGTGATTAATGTTTGAAAATTTTAGTAATTCATGTTTGGTGAAATTGATGTGTTCTTAATTAATATTATGAATATTTTAGAAGAAATTTATGTGTGACTTGGTGGAAAATGAATTTAATTCAATTTAGGTGTAAATGGAATTTGGAGATGTGATTTATGTGTGGTTGTGGAAATTTTAATTGGTGTGAATAAATATGTTTGAGTTTGCTTTGTGTTGTGTTTGAAAAATCATTAGTGTTAAATGAGTATTAAAAATGGGGAATCTTTTAATAGCTGCATTTACTTAATGATTATGGTGAAAAGAGTTAGAGTATGCTCATGCATTTCATAGTACATGGTGATCGCGATGGGGCCATGGTGATAGTGGTGACACTACAACATTTTTACTTTGTAACAACATTTGAAAAATGTTGTCAAAACACAGAAAAATGTTGCCAAAAAGAATAGGCAACATTTTTTGCGCGTCTCATATGCGAGCGTTGTCTATCATCTTTGGCAACATTTTTCTTGCACTTTTGGGCACACTATTTATAAATGTTGCCTAAACTATAGGAATAGGGAACATTTTTTCAACACGTCTAAGGCAACATTTTTTAATTGTTGCCATATTTGACAACAATTGATAAATGTTGCCTTAAACCAATAAAATGAGAACATTGATAAAATGTTGCCATGTGAATTGTTGGTTCATCTTATCCTTGCGGAGATTGTCGCGTCGTGCTAATCTGTGAGAGTTTGCACTCTAGAATGTGCTGATCTGTGAGTGATTGCACTCAAGAAAATTGTGTTGGTCTGTGAGCGACTGCACTCTTGTATGTCGTGTTGGTCTGTGAGAGACTGCACGCTAGTAAATCGTGTTGACCCGTGAGAGATTGCACCTTGATAATTAGAACTGGTATGTGAGAGGCAGTACAATTATGATTTACGCCCCTCGATGAGGGTTTTGGTTTGAAATTTTGGAATCATACATTTTGGCATATACGCATTGCATTATGGTGCTTGGCACGCGAGTCATGTTTGTTATACTATGATGATTGTATATACATATTTGGTTGTTGTTGTGATTTGTCGTAATTGCTTTAAGGTGTGAAGTTGGGTTGATTAAGTTTTGATGTATTTATGTGTTCATAATTGATTTAATGAATATTCGATGTGTGATTGAGGTGTGAATATGTGGAGATTAATTTGGTGTTAATTATGTGTTCATAATTGATAATATTAATGTTTGAAGTGTTAATTGATTTAGAGCCATTTCAGAATTGAACAAACCTTTCCTTGTGAGGAATTAACCACTGCTCGTGTACATAATCATAAAAAATAGAACAACTACTACAAATTCCTTCAAGCCAACTTCGTGTAATACTGAGTCTCATCATAACTGTAAATAAGAGCCTCCCATGCCTCCATTATTTGCACTTGCTTCTTTTTTGGAAACACGGTCGTCTTGCACTTGGCTTTCACGTTCTTGCATATATGAAACAAGCATAATAAATTCACTGCTTTTGGAAAAACATTTTCAACCGCGTTCATCAAAGCAAGGTCTCTATCAGTAACAATGACTTCAACTTCACCACTTGTAATCTGTTCTTTCACCATTTGTAGTGCCCATATGAAGTTATCAACACGCTCAAATTGTAGATATGAAAATCCCACACAAAATGTCATTTCAGTAGATGTAACACCGATAATCTCAAGTAATGGCATTCGATATCTACAAGTCTTGTAAGTGCTATCCATAATCAATATAATGTGAAAATTATTTACAAGAGTGATAGAGTCTGGATGGGCCCAAAAGATGTCCCTTAACTCATTTGAACCTTCTACTTTCCTATATCGATACACGTATTTGTCGCGTTCCATCAATGTCAAAAGATGTTGCATTTCTGTTCTATTACCTCTAAGTGATGAACGATATGCTTGACGTGCATTGTAAACTTGTTTTATTGTCGTCAAACTTTCAACATTGTGATCCCTCAATGTCATTAAAATGTTTTTTGGTTTTACAAAGTTCTTTGTCATATCACCAAGTACATTTTTCTCATCTTGAGACAATCGGCCTAAGAAAGAGTGACCGGTCAGTTTTTTAGCCAACTCATGGTTATGGAGACCACATATAACATGCAAATACCATCCATCACCAACACTTGATCGTGTTCCTCTCAATCTAAATGGACAATCACATTTTCTAGTACAAGTACTCTTCGTAATATTTGGATTCTTCCATGGTCTATATTTACCACTTCTTTCACAACCAAGAATTAATTTCGTCTTTGTTCTTGGTCGTGCGGTCGCATTTTCAGATCTAAAAATCACAACAACAATTCCATTTTCCCTTCCAACCTTTCTAGCCCATTTCAATAATTCATCTCGTGTATCAAACATCACGCCGGTTGTAAACACATCAATCAAATCAATCATAACAGGTTCAACTCCGTCATTCATAGGGTCAAAATTAGGTTCCACATTATCACACATTTCTTCAAAATCATACATTTCTTCAAACACATCATGTTCCAAACCTTCCAAACCTTCATACATTTCATCACTGTTGTCTCCCCCTTCATCCATTTAACTGCATCCAATAAATTACATTAATATAATATAACTATTGTTAAACATAATAAAAAAAAATGAAAAATTGCATGTTGAAAATAGCCTACGTGAACTAAGAAAGCGTACGTGAACTTCAAGCAGCCTACATGAACTCAGTTCACGTATCACTCACGTGAACTCAAATTCAGTCCCCTACGTGAACTGAGTTCACATATGAACAATTTGGCAAAATTTCCCTTGGCTACGTGAACTGAGTTCACGTATGAACAATTTGGCAAAATTTCCCTTGGCTACGTGAACTGAGTTCACGTATGTACAATTTGGCAACATTTTCATTGGCTACGTGAACTGAGTTCACGTATGTTTACGTGAATTCAGTTCACTTGTGTGCTACGTGAATTCAGTTCACGTATTCTATAAAATCAACCAGCCTCCCTAACCATACGCAATCCTAGTTCACGTATGCCTACGTGAACCTAATTCACGTAAATTGTAAAAAAATTTCATCTTGTGAGCTACGTGAACTCAGTTCACGTGAAGGTACGTGAAATGAGTTCACGTACGATACCCAGATCTGGAAAAAAAAATACAGTGCAGAACTCCTTACCTGCTTGTTTAGATTCACGTTAATGATGATGATGATGAAGATGATGAAGATGTTCAAAGTGATTGAACTATATTGAACATGAAATGCATCAAAATGATGAAGGTTGAAGTTGGTAGTTAGTGAGAAGATGAAGGTTGATGAAGGTTGAAGAAAATTGATGAAGGTTGAAGAAGGTAGATAAAAAGTGTTTTAATTGAAAAAAGAGGGAAGGGCATTTTTGGTATTATGGGTTTGAAAAAAAATTTAGGGGTGTGGGAAGCAAATTTGTACTTTTTTTTGTTAAATGAAGGTACACTACATCAATTGTCTTGTCTTTAAAAAACTCAGTAGAATTTTGAAGGTGCAAACATGAGAAGATGGGTTGAATTGTGTTTGTCAAAGTCCTTTTTTATATAATTTTAAATAAATAAAAAACTAGTTTAATTTTGGTGACTTACTTGTAGTAGAAACAATTATATTTAGAGGTAGCAAGCAATGAAAGCATATATAATTTGACACGTAGATTTATCTTGGTTCATCACTAACTTGACTACATTTAGTCCCCTCATCTAGAAGGCTTTGATCCACTAATTCAAATACCTTAAATTACAAAGCACCTGACCCTCCAAACCAGTCTTCCCAAGCAACCTGACAACCTCAGACTTTTGAAAACTAACCACCTTGAACCTACAAGTCAAGTCTTCTCCTAACAACCCCATATGGAAGAAGGAACTAAACCACTATCTGGTTGGATACAAAAGATTAGAACTTGAGTAGTTGCTTCTAAAAAGCTGATAATAATAATAATAATAATAATAATAATAATAATAATAATAATAATAATAATAATAATAATAATAATAATAACTCTCACACTCTAAAAAATGAACACTCATAAAATATTTCTAACTTGAGAAAATGTTTCTCTTTTTGAAATCTAAGACTACTCTTTTATGTTTTTCGATGATTTTCTTCTTCAGTATTGAGTGTCTATTTATAGTTAAAATTTGGACTTCAATTTAGTCCTTATTTATTTATGAATTGTATTTTGTTAGATTGCGTTTGTAAATTCTTCAAATTGATTATGTTCCTTTTTTGTTTAGATTGATATTGTAAATTCTTCAGATTGATTCTATTCGTATTTTGTTCAAACTGCGTTTGTAAATTTTTCAGATTGATTATGTTCATATTTTGTTGTAGTTAAATTTTAATCAAATCTTCTACAAATTTTGGCCATATGTTCTTTCATATTCTTTAAAGTCAAATATATTGTTATGATTAAATACTTTTGTTATCATAAAAACTCTAAGTAAAAAATGAGTTAGGTTCCAACAAACTCAATTGTGAGTGAAATCACAAACATTTGTTGAATGTAGCAAGAGCTATCTTTTTCACTCTAAGGTACCACTGTATTATTGGGGTGATTGTGTGATCACATCTGCCTACCTCATCAAGAGAACACCTTCAATTGACTTAGATAACTCCTCTTCTTGTGAACTTCTTCATGGTAAACCACTTGACATTGCCTCTTTTAGAGTATTTGGTTGTTTGTGTTAACCATACTTGAGCATAAACATAAATTTCCCCATAGATAACTCCGTTGTGTAATGCTAGGATATCCATTTAGTACTAAAGGTTACAAAAAATATTAGTTCTTGAGACAAAAAAAATCATGATATCTCAGGATGTAGTCTTTCAAGAAATAATATTTCATTTTCATTCACTTATACCTTCTAATTTTACACCATATATTTTCCCTAACACAGTTTTACCAATTTCAATATTTGAGCAAACTGTACTTGATCCTACAATGGTAATGCATGTCTATGAGAATCCTCATATTAATCTTAAATATCCACATGTTGTTCTAGTCCCTGAACCTATTACTCTTATTGATAATATGATATCGACTTTTAAGAGATTCAGTAAACCACATAGACCACCACCTTATCTTGATAATTACCAATGTCATGTTAAATATTCCATTCAAAATCACTTTTACACCAAGCTGTAACCTTCTTACAAACATTCTTTCTACCAAATCTCTACCATATATGAGCTTTCATTTTATCATTAGGTCGTTTCTAGTCTAGAATGGCGAAAAACCATATATGAGGAACTTTTTGCATTGGAAACAAATAATACATGGTTCTTTCAACCCCTTTGTCTAGGAAAAAAGGCAATTGGTTGTAGGTAGATATACAAGGTCAAGTACTGAACTAATGGCTCCTTGGATATGTGTGAGGCCTGATTGGTAGCTCAGAGGTTCACACAATCGTCAAGTGCTAATTTTTGACACATTCTTATTGCAAAGCTAAAAGTAGTGAAAGTTCTTTTATCCATTGTTGCACATCAACGATGGTAGTTCATTCAACTGGATATTAACAACACTTTTTTAATGGTGACTTAGGAGAAAAGGTCTACATGAAACTTCCTATGGGGTATCCTAAATTGGGGGATAACTTAGTGTATACGCTGAATAAATTCCCGTATAGGTAGAGACAAGTATCAAGACAATGGTACTAAAAATTCAACTTAACTATTGCCACCAATTGTTTCACATAGTCCTCAATAGACCATTTACTATTCTCTAGTGGCACAAGATCATCTTTGGTTGTTCTACTTGTCTATGTAGATGACATAAAATTAGCTGACCTTAATCCTGTTCATTTGCAACATGTTCAGATTTTGCTCGGACAACACTTCAAGTTGAAGGTGTTATGAGACCTACACTATTTCATTGGGATGGAAATTGCAAAGTTCACCATAGGTATTCACCTATGCCAAAAAATATACACATTGCAGTTGCTTTAAGACATTGGTTTTATTTCAGCCAAGCCTGCACCCGTGCTAATGGATCCTAACATTTCACTTAATGATACTGATGTTGAATTACTCACTAATGTTTCAGGTTATCAAAGGTTAATTGGGAGATTAATGTACCTAGCCATATATCATCCTAACTTACATATGCAGTCAATAGATTGAGCCAATTGACGCAACAACCTAAAACTTGTCGTCTTCATGTTGTTCATTATATGTTGTAGTATCTCAAAGAGTCTCTTGGTAAATGTCTACTTTATCTTTCCATTTTATCTGTTTGGGTTACTGCCTTTGATGATGCTAGTTGGGGTAGTTGTAAAGTTACCGGTAAATCCATTACTGGCTGCTGTGTTTTTTAGGTGACGTGTTGATATCACGAAGATCACATAAGCAATCCATTATAGCTAGATTCTCGGCTAAGGCCGAGTACCAAGCATTGGCCTCCCTTACTTCAGAGCTAATGCAGATCAAACAACATTTTAGAACATTTGAAGTATCTATATCCTCAGTGGTGGTCTTATGTGACAATCAATTTCATCCAATTGACCTATAATCCTCTTAGTCACAAGCGTTCGAAGTATATTGATGTTGATTATTATTTCATATGCCAGCATGACCAGTCAAACTTCTTGATGCTTGTTCATGTCATATCGACGAAGCATTTGGGAGACCCATTAACTAAAACATTGCCTAGGCCTCTTTTTGAATTTCCCATATCCAAGTAGGAAATATTAGAAATATACCTACCCACTTGAGCGGGAGTATTATACTACACGTATAAATTCCACTTACAAAGACAAGGACACAAAAATAGTGGATGTATCGAGAAGTCTCAAAGATTTGAGTGAGATCGTTGAATGAGTTATTTTTAACTAAAAAGTCTCACAAAATTAATCTACAAATAATTCTTTAAAATCCATATATTTTTTAATACAAAGAGACATTTTATAAGGTATGAGAAATTTTAATTGAATGCCACAAAATTTTATTACACCATTGAATGAATCATAATAATCCTAATTAAATACAAGAACAATTAGCTATTCTTTTTTAAAAATCTTAATTGAATGCTACACAATTTATTATCAACAAAAATCTTTTAAAATATTTAAAAATTCTAAACCAATACACCCCTAACTAATTAGTCTCTACTAACAAATAAAATAAATACATATTTAATTTTTTTTTTTGACAAAATACATATTTTCAAGATTAACTTATGAGTTTAATTTTTACATATTATTAATGTAAAATATTTTACACAATAAATAAATCGTAATTAATTTTATATGACTTTAAAAATAATTATAATAAAAATCAAATATTTTTAATATCATAATAGTTGTGATTAATTTATAATATAAAGTACTCTTTACATTAACGATGTGTATAAGT
>JBBPBS010001075.1:165622-191563 GCA_037974835.1 Cicer judaicum | reverse complement strand
TGTAAGTTAAATTCTTTACTAATTCTTAATTTTATTATTATAATCAACAATCAAATTCATATCTGTTTTAAAGATTTTATTATTATAACAGTTTTAATGATTTTATTTTAAAAAATTAGAATAAAATAATGAGATCATTTGAGTGCAATTAATTTAATACTTTTCATATAAGCATTTAATTTGTCAAAAAAAACCTAAGCATTTAATTAACAAATACTTTGACCAATATGTTTTAATATAAAATTGGCTCATTCATGAAAAATTGATTTGACCTATGCAATGTGTAACAATACATTTAAATATGGATATTTTTAAATATTTCATTAGATAATTAATTTTAATAATACTTAATTTGACATATAAAACAATTTACTACACCAACTACTATATAAATTATATAAAATATATAAATGAGCCAGTAAAAGATATAAATATATATATCTCCTCCGCGTGTATATATACCTCCTCCATTCATATCAGATATATTTGTTGACTAATGTTTAAAAAAGTTGTACTAATTTTGTCAAAAAACAAATTTCTACTAATGCTTTATAAGAAAAAGTTAAATATGCATCAAACATATACAAATTAACCCACTTTGTTATATTATATTAGTTTTTAAAATATTATCACAATTATTTATGTGATAAAATATAATTGAATATATATGTAAATAAATTACATTAAAAATACATATTAATTAAATTTAATATTATTTTACTTAATTCTCAAAATTAATATAAAATAAAATAAAAATGATTTGATAATTGAAGTAAAAGAATAAGGTGATCATAAGAATTAAGAGTTTGATTCTCACCATCCACATATTATTAATAATTTTCTAACTGTATCAGCATTAACATTGGCTATTCTAAAAGAAATATAAAAAAAGTGAAAAAAAATTCTAAAAAAACATGACAGAAGAAGAAAATATTATTTAAATGAACTTTACTTAAATTATTTTCAAAAGGACAAAAAGTTATCATCCATAAATAAAATATTTTTCTTAAAGAATAAATAAATATTATGGTTTGACGTGTTGGGCTTATGTAATAATCATTCAAGTTGGGAAAAAGGTTTAAAGGGTCGAAACACACACCGAAAACGTAAACACAACACAGAAAACAAATAGTAACGCAACGCGAAAGGTTGTAGCGAAAAAATAATTAAAAATAAATAAATAAATAAATAAAATAATAATAATAATATAAAACAATAACAAAACAAATATATTTTCATTTTCACTCTTTTAATTTTAATTGAAATAAAAATTTTCTTTCTTTTCTGTGCTGCGATCTCATATATATTATCACTCTTTCACTTCTCAAATTCATATCAATCTCCTTCGATTTCAAAGTTGACCTCTCATTCCAATTTTTGAAATCCCTAGGTTCTATTTCTACTGTTTCAATCTCACTGTTGTTGCATGTTTCTTGCGTTTCTATCATCTCGATCTCTTTGATTTTAGTCTTCTTTCGATTTCATTGTTAACTTTGGTTTCAATTGGATTATTAACCCTTTAATTTTGTCTGGGTTTCCTCAATTCTCTGCACCTGTTTTTCTTTGTGATTCTGAATCTATGAATTGAATTTCTAATATTCTATTTATTATGTTAATATGTTGCTTTGTGTGTCAGAATGCGTTTGTGTTGGTGTTTCTGATTCTAATTTGATGATTGGGTTTTTCATGTATTTCTCAAGTTTTGGGTTGTTTGTTATTCAATCATTTAGAAATTTTTAAGAAAAGCAGAAGTTGTTTTGTGTATGTCTTTCCCATTGAAAATTACTTTTTCTATTAAAATCATTTATAAAAACTGATTTTTTTGGGAAGCTACTAAACCCTGCTTTTTTATTTTAAGCGGTTTTTAAATTATTTCAGATTGAGTTTTTCAGGGCTACCGATTGAAACTTAAAAAAAAAATCACATATTTTTCAATTTTATATATCTCTTTGCTACCTTCACATTGCAAGTGATGCATTATCTTTTTCTTAATTGTGTTCTGATTGTGGTGTTTCTGTTGGTTATTTCTTAATTTCTGGATTTCTGATTAATGTTTATCTTTGTTCATAGATTGAATTAAAAGGAGTAACAATTAACAACTGACAAGTGTTTCCTTTGTAGGTTTATCAACTTTGTACGAGGTTGTTGGTACTGAAGGTTAACGATGGCTTCTTCGGAGGAGAATAGTGCATTGTTCCCAATATTCATATTGACAATAATGGCTATCCCTATAGTTCCTTATACAATAACAAAGTTATGTCGTGCGGCCTCTAAGAAATCAAAGAGCATTCACTGTCAGTGCAATGAATGCTCACGATCAGGGAAGTACCGCAAATCCATATTTAAGAGGGTGAGATCAATTTCCCCTATCTGCATTTTTATGGATTCAATTTTTTTTGCATATTATTTACTTTCAATTGTGAGACTTAATCTAATTCTGATACTGCCCTCATTTCTCCTGCTGATTTGTGTTTGCTTGTCCCTTTGATTTTGCAGATTTCGAATGTCTCAACATATAGTAACTTGACATTGTTACTGCTTTGGGTGATTATGATTATTCTGGTTTATTACATCAAGACTAGGAGTACTGAGGTAAACAATCACAAGTTAAAATTAATTTGATGCTTTTACTGCATGAGATTTTAATTTGGTATTGATTGGTGTTGTACATGTTGTATAACATATCACTTATTCATTGAGTTTTCAAATGGGGCATGTTCTGAGATTTCTCCTGTAAATTTATGCAGATTGAAGTTTTTGATCCATTTAGTATTCTTGGATTAGAGCCCGGAGCACCAGAATCTGAAATAAAGAAAAAATATAGGAGACTTTCTATTCAGTACCATCCTGATAAAAATCCAGATCCAGGTTGAATGTGTTTCTGTTGTTTAATAAATATTTCTCATTGTTGCAAACTTTGATTGCAACAAATTGGGATTTCTGCAATTACCCATGTAACTGATGTTTTTTTTTATTGTTTTTGTTTCAGAGGCACACAAGTACTTTGTTGAGCACATTGCTAAGGCTTATCAAGCTCTGACTGATCCAATAGCTCGGGAAAATTACGAAAAATATGGCCATCCGGATGGCAGACAGGTAATAAAATTGAAATGTCATAAAAGTGATCTGTGGCTTGTGGCGTTTATTTGTTTATATTAGGAGTATATAATGGGCTACTGCCTTGTATTCAGAGTTGGACTTTGGCCCAATCTTATCCTTTCCCCAAGTCAGAATTCTGTTAGTCACATTAGGAACTCAGTTAGTTACAGTTGGGAATTCTGTTAGTTACAGTTAGGGATTCAGTTAGAAGTTAGTTACATCTAGCTGTACTATTTTTTTTTTATAAACATCTAGCTGTACTCTAAATACAATACACCATTGTACTATGCTAATCAGAATGGAATATAACAAGATTATCTCAAAACTGATTCTCTAGAATTCCCTCTCTTTCCTTCACTTTCCCTTACTTTGTATGCCTCTCACTGTCTAATAGTTTACATGCTGGTGAGATATGTGTGATATTTTATTTCAGGGATTTCAAATGGGTATAGCTCTCCCTCAATTCCTGCTGAATATTGATGGGGCATCTGGTGGGATACTTTTGCTTTGGATTGTTGGTGTGTGCATTCTCTTGCCATTGGTTGTGGCTGTTGTCTATCTCTCGAGATCATCAAAGTATACCGGCAACTATGTGATGCATCAAACACTTTCCACTTACTATTACTTCATGAAGCCTTCTTTGGCCCCCAGGTATATTCATTGTTTATCTTTGTTGTACAATTCTTGATAGTATCTTTGCTGTAGAATTTTAGCGTGATAGTAGTAGTTCAATTTTCTGTTAACAACTGTACTGTATACACAGTTCTCTTCTATATAAGTTACCGTCACATGTAAATGTCATAAAAAATTGATTTGGTTATGCTGTTAATTGGATACACACACATATTCTTTTATCCAAGACTTCCTTTTGTAAACCTTTTTGGCATGTTTGAGAACCCACGCCATCTATCTTTCTTGTTTTTTTAATGTGAATACTATTTTCAGCAAAGTCATGGATGTCTTCACAAAGGCTGCTGAGTACATGGAAATTCCAGTTCGAAGAACAGATGATGAACCTCTTCAGAAGCTTTTTATGTTGGTAAGGAGTGAGTTGAATCTTGACCTCAAGAACATTAAGCAAGAGCAGGCCAAATTTTGGAAGCAGCATCCTGCATTAGTTAAGGTATCTTATTGTATGGCTGGCTATGCCAAATTGAGTATTCTTTTCTTACTGGTTAGCTAAGTGTTCTATTCTGATTTCAAATAGTCCTTTGTGTGCTCACACCTATGCTATTTTCTTTTAGACGGAACTGTTAGTTCAAGCTCAGTTGACACGTGAATTTTCAGCCTTGTCTCCATCTTTACAAAGTGATTTCAGACGGATTTTGGAAACAGCACCTCGCTTGCTTGAAGAATTAATGAAGGTAACTGACCTGACTATTGATCTTCTGATTCTTAGTAGACTAGGCTCAGTGTTTATGTGTTATTTATCATGTTGTTCCCTTTATTCTGCACTGTATTTTGCAAATTGTAATCCTTAAAACACTGAATTCTTAAACATCGCCCATATAAACTAAATCCTATGAGATATTCTAAGATTCTCTATGATTATAAATTGATCATAGAAAATAACTCGAGATACTCTAATATAATATAAAAGATATTATAAGATATTTTCTAATATTCTAACTAAGCCCCAAAAATCAAAGTCATGAATCGTTTCCCATACTTCTGAAACAATGACAAGTCTGTAAAAATACTCGATTACTCCAGCTAATCTTGTACTATTTTGCCTGTTCCTCCTATGAAACTAATAACAGAGAGTAGAAAAGTTGTTTCTTTAGTTCATTCTCGGTCGGTGTAAGGTACTACTGGATTGCAATTTGCAGACCGAACCTGACCGAGTGCATCCGTTTGTACTCAATTTTTTTTCTTTGGTTACCCGACTACCCATGTAAACCAGACCGTTTGGCAAAAACTGAACTCGGTATGCACGGTTTTGGGTGGGTCACGGGTTTTTGTCCACCCCAAGTTGTTAAGTATTTTCCTTATTCAAGTACAAAAAGGACAGACATAAGTAGGATGACAGAACTGCGGCGATTAACTGTATCAAAACTAATATCATAACTACATTTAAAATGAAGCATGTTTGCACCCTAAGGTCATCAAGTTTTGCTTGCCATCTTTCTTTTATATGATGATGGATATAATATTTCTGTTTCTATATTTGTAGTTTTGAAACTGTTATATTAGCATTTTGTACATTCTTTAATGCTCTAGTCTCTGTAAAAGATGGCAGTCATTCCACGCAATGCTCAGGGGCACGGATGGTTGAGACCTGCAATTGGTGTTGTTGAGCTTTCCCAATGTATCATCCAGGTAATGAATCTAAGTTAATCAAAGTATTACAATTCAGTCATATTTATTTCCTCCAATTGCACCCTCACATATGTTCAATATACAACTAGTACTCTGTTATTTGAAATAGAATAAGTGATCGTGAAGCTTTACATATTCAATATGTTCAATATTCAGTCCCCTTTACATACGTACAGATCAGTCTCTCTACTGAAATATGTGGGACATTATTTTCTTTTATTCCTTATTGTCATTTATTTGCATGTTGTAATTGTTAATATGTATCCGTTGTTCATATGCGCATGCTGATAACCTCTGCTTAAGTCTGTTGAAATTTTACTAATTGTAAATCTCCTAGTGGATTATTTGTCTTGTTTCCCATCAGCTTTGTGGATTTTTTTGGAGGATGCCCCCTTTTTTTCTCTCTTATAATTTCATCCACTAATACTTTTGCTCTCAGTATTTTAAATATTGAAGTTTATTTTTATGATTTATGATCTCCTATGCAGGCTGTTCCTCTCAGTTCTAGAAAGACTACCAGTGGATCACCTGAAGGCATTGCACCATTTCTGCAGCTGCCACACATTAGTGAGACTGTTGTTAAGAAGGTGGCCCGTAAGGTGTGTCAAAAACACTATATATATGGTTAAATATCACTGCTCTAAATGCTAATGTCTGTTAATTCTTGTGTAGTTACATTATCAAAAGATAGAGGTTAACACACTTGCAAAACATATATGCACTTTGTTTTAGGGAAACCTAGTTAGCTACTCGTTGGATCCAGTTCAGTATAAGTTTGATTTCTGCCAAGTGATCTCTAGCATTGATTCTGAGTAAAGGATATTATTCATATTGTTAATTTTGGATAGGATCTAGTGGCTGAATTGCTAGTTCTGTGAAACTGCTATCAAACTTGTTTTATTCTAAAAAAATGTATTAGACAACAGTTATCTCTGTTCTGTACAATTAGACAACAGTTACATACTGTATTATGACTGATTTCCATTTTGTTTGTCATATTGAGTTTCCAATTGGATCCCATGCCACATGACTGTTGGAAGTTGGAACTAAGTATTTTCCTTCTTCATATGCAGAAGGTAAGAACATTTCAGGAACTTTATGACATGGACTCACAGGAGCGAGCTGAGCTGCTTACTCAAACAGCAGGGTTATCTTCTGATGAAGTGCAAGACGTTGAGATCGTACTGGGTATGATGCCTTCCTTGACCCTTGAGGTAACTTGTGAGACTGAAGGCGAAGAGGGTATACAAGAAGGTGACATTGTTACCATCCATGCTTGGATTAATAATAAAAGAGGTAATGGCCTGATTGGTGCCCTTCCGCATGCCCCTCACTATCCATTTCACAAGGAAGAGAATTTCTGGTTTTTGCTTGCGGATTCTGTTTCGAACAATGTATGGTTTTTTCAGAAGGTTAGTTTCATGGATGAAGCTGCTGCTGTAACCGCTGCCTCTAAGACAATTGCGGAATCTAAGGAGGGGTCTGGGGCAACTGCAAAGGAGACCAGTAAGGCAGTTGCAGAAGCAGTGGAGAAGGTGAAGGGGGGATCTAGATTGGTAATGGGCAAGTTCCAGGCACCATCAGAGGGTAACTATAATTTGACTTGCTATTGTTTGTGTGACTCTTGGTTGGGCTGTGACAGGAAGACAAATTTAAAGCTCAAAGTTTTGAAACGGACTCGGGCTGGCACTAGGGCTGCTGCTTTAGCTGATGAGGGACCTATCATGGAGGATGGAGTTGAGGAGGATGAGGACAATGAGGAAGAAGAGTACGATGATGACTATGAGAGTGAGTATAGTGAAGATGAAGAAGATGATAAAAATTCAAAAAACAAGCATCAAGCTGCTAATGGAACCGGGAATAAAAACAGTCAAGCTGCTGAAAGTTCAGGCTCTGATGAAGAATGAGAATCTTTTTGTTTTGCTTTTGTTTTCAAAAGAATACTAGAACTATACTGTCCATTTTAGTTTATCAGTTGGACTGCTTTGATCCTTGGACTTTTGATATCCTTTTTTCAGCTGATAGATATCATGATTAAATTGTCATCTTATCTGATAAATTTAAGGTTTGGAAAATGAGTTGAAGGATTAAATTTTGTTTCAGTTCCAGTGTTCCAACATTTTAAAGTTTTTATTGGAAATTTTTAGTTGAGGGGAGTCCTAGCGTCGAGTGGTCATGTAATCACTTGTCCTCTACCATTCCCTTGTAGTATTTTTTCTATTGTTTTTGGAATGAGAAAATTTTGAAAGGGTTGGTAAATTTTTAAAGTAATTTAAGTGATAAAAAATTTCAGTTGTCATTTACTTTGTGATGTTTTCATTGTTTAGAATGTGTGTTGATTTTGTTTCGATGAGACTTTTAAGTGAACTATTATGATAGAAAAAAGATAAAATATTAGTAAATAAAAATGTATTTTTGAAAATAATGAAAATTAATTTTGACATTTTCACTTTTTAAAAAACTAAAAACAATTATTTATTTTAAAAGTATCTTCCCTCAAAAAGAAAATAAATACAAGAATTTTCTTTTTGCAATCAAGTTGTACCTGGTAAGAAAATAAAAATTAAAACATGAATGTTTTTAAAGTATAAGTGGACCTTAAGTAGTTTCTTTTTTGCATCATTGTAAGGTCCACGTCAATGGCGCTCTTTATGAGATGTTTTATTTAGTGAATTTCTAGAATAGGGACCAAAATTGATTAAAAGAATGAATATTACCAAATATGACAAAAGTTAACAAAGGGACCTAGTGGCATTTACAATGCCCTTTTATAAGCATGAATATATGCAAGTCTTTCTTTTTGATTCCCCTGATATTTCTCTGTTATTTTTAGTATCAAGATTATAACTACTATGGTTGATCTTCCAAACATAAAACCAATTGGTATTTTGACATGGATTTCTTTTCCAAATGTCTGCTTAATTACTCTATCTAAATGTTCTATAGCATGGCTCATAAATTAAATTTATATGCAATTTATTTTTCTCTATTAAATAATTTAAATAAGTGATTTGCATTAGGATCTATCTATTATTGTGTTTTAATATTATTCCGGTGCTTTAGTGGGACATTTAGTTTGCCATTTTAGTTTAGTGATTTTGATTTTTCCATCTTGTTACTATATTTATTTCATTCACATTGATATATTAACTTTGATTCAATGTTATAGATTCAACTAATGATTTTAGTGTCATCAACGTTATAAATACAAATAAATATACAAGTCACGTTAATTTTGTCAAATTTGTAAACATTTTACTGTTTTATACTATTGATATGGTGGATGTTGTAAACTTGTCTTAATACTTCTTGAAAAAATTCTATTAATCTAAACGGTTCAAACATCAATTCGATCGAATTCAACTCATTAAAAGTATTAAAAAAAACATATCTATAAAATTTAACTCATCGATTCGATACCAATCAAATTAAGTATAAGGAATTTTTAGAAACGGGTCCTCCTTAAAATTTGCCTTTTATGAGTAGAGAAACTTCACACCCATTTCATAATCAACGTGATATTAACAGCTTTAAACCCCATGTGATTTAACGCTACTGTTACAACTTAGAACCATATTTCTCAAAACCCATTCCATCACTATTGCACATTTGTAACCAATATGTGACCTTTACAACATTGTCAATTAATGCCTATCCATCAACCTTCAACTTTGACAATTCATGTCTTCCAACTTTTCTGTACAATACTTTTTTCCACAATTAAAATAAATAAAAAAACTCAATAAAACACATCAGTCATCCAAATAAATTGCATAAAATATATAATTAATTAAATCATATTAATAAATTGAATTGTATTGTATTAAAAAAATTAAATTAATTCAAAAATTAGCTTAACAATTTTTAAATTCAATTAAGACTTTTTCTTAAAAAAATTTTAAAATTTATTTCTCTCAAAAATAATATAAAAATGCTTTTTTTTTTTGAAAAACTTGAGAAACATTTTCAAATGTGTCTGAAAAAAAAAATCAAAACTTTTTTTAAATATTTTTTTATCAAAAAACTTTTGTATATTTATGTTTCTCAAAAAATAAAAATTAAAAAAGTTTTATCAAAAGAATTTTTAAATTATTTTTATGAAATAATTACCTCAAAAAATTTTATTGGAAAATCTTTTATATTTAACTTTCTCAAAATAATTATTAAAAAAAATCAAAACTTTTTCTCAAAAAAAATTAATTTTTTGTCAAGAATTTCAAAGTACTTTTTCCAAATAACTTATTTAAAATCGATTTTAACTTAAAATTTATTTAAAATATTAAACTGATTTATATTTATAAATCAATTTTAAATCGATTAAGAACTAAAATAAACTTATTCGAAAATAGTTTTAAAAAACTGGACCAATCCATAAATATTGTCAAATTCAGTACAGTTTTTGCATAATAAACACCTGTAAGAATGGAATTATAAGGCGAGCAAAAAGAAAGATAGTAGTGGAGCTATGACTATCACTTGTGTTTGGAAAAAGGAGGTCAATGGAAGTAGTAACCGGAATATTCAAATAAGAGAGAGGCCCGTAATCTCCCTCTACTAGAATTTTCCTGTCAAAAGAGAGGGAGAAAAGAGGAGATAGCTTCAACTCTTAGCTTCAGAGTACTCCCTCTAGTGTGCAAGATACGAATATGCTTACATAGATGCTACTTAGACATTTAACATTTTATGTTAGTGTTTTCGTTTCTGTTAAGTCATAGAGTCGGACTAAGACCGGACTGATTAATGTTTTTATATAATAAATAATTATTTTGAAATATTGAATGAATTACACGGATAAAAGTGCCAAAATTCAAAGACAAAGGGTGTGATGAAGTATGCACGATGGGGATCCGAACCGCGAAGAATTGATTGTTGGAGGTTTTAATAATGATCAACTGTGTAACTTCAATGAATATATTTCTGTATCTTGCTTGAGAAGTACATCATGAAGCAATGATCAGCCGAAACACCTTCATCCTTCGCGAGTTTACAGAATGCATCTGGGAGTACTATTACCATTTGTTCAAGTAATGACCATTCTAGTTCCTTGCTCAACGCAAAATTCAGGTTCCCAGGCCACCATTCACTTTGAGAAGGCAACACCAAATATGTACCCACTGAGTCAAATTTTTCGGCCAAAATACCCTAATGGGCTTAACGCTTTGGCCTAGCTATCTTTGCATTGCGGGGTTTCACATGGAGGAGGTGGTACACCAAACACCCAGTCGAGAACATTCAAATATTTGGATCTGAACACTTCCCTCTCTTGTGCATAGCAGTGCATTATGATGGCTGTTGACAAGCTGAAAACTACGACATCTGCTCTCTTGATAGTTCTAGACTGCGGCAGATACCCAGCATCAGCTATGCATGTGAAGAAACTCTCAATAGCCCGGGCAAGGCAGTATAACGATATCTCTATTCGCCTGCTTTTCTTCTCAATCGCCAATGCTAGGCCAGTTGGGAACTACACAAATGCAAGGTTTAACTTCATAACAAAACAACTATCGTAATGGAAATAATTCTTCTTTCCATGAATGTGATTCTAGAAAACTGGTGTGTCAAATAATACAAATTGAATTACCCCTAATCAAACAGATATAAATATTTGGATGCAGAAAGCAACATACCGTTCCCATGGCCACCATTGGAACATTACATCGTTTGAAGATCCTAAAGAGAAAACACGTCCACATCCTGATTAAGAATAGAGGTATCCATATTATACAATGTCACTTTAAAGTTTCAACAAAATTGGTGCAGTCAAAATAACAGTAAGTCAATCAAAGAAGAATGAGAAATGAACGGGCCACCAGTTGCATAAAAAAAAAAAGTAACTGAGCATAAGGAAAGAAAGTATTTTCTTTTTGAACGCAAGAAAATTGAAGGAAGTATTCAAAATAACCATTAGCTAACCTTTTTTTTTTGTTTTTTTTAAGGAAAATCATTAGTTAACTTTATGCTTGGGTAAAGCAATCATAAATAATTGTTTCAAAACAAAACTAATTTAGCAACAAAACAACAACAAAATAATAGTGCATGGAACAAGATGCTAACCAGGCAGATGCACAATACACAGACAGAAACAAGCTTGATCTTGCAGTGCCAATAAGACTCTTTCTCAATATTGTAATAGGCCTGCAGTTAAGCATTTTGACTACAGGTAATGAGAAAGTGCAAGTTAACGTAATCTCATAACTACATAGCACAAAGCATGATATTCATTTCATCCTTGATTTGAGTCCAAGAAATATTAGATGGAACAATTTGTTGTCCAGAAAACCCCTTTCAATTTCATAACAAAATCAGCATATATGCCACTGCTAAATGCTAATGTATTCAATTCAAACCATCATTAATAATAACATTTCAATCGTGCGAATAGTAGATTGGTTGCTACATATTCCAATCAGATCACCTTATTAAAAGTCCTTTTCTGTGAACTATTAGGGCAGGTATCAGATAAACTGGAAGATAAACAGGTAGCGCTCTTTTGTAGGCTTGAATGAGAAAAGAAATTATGTGGCCACCACATGATTGATTCCCATGTACAATCTGCAAAACAACAGTGATTTTAAACACTGTAAAAAGCTACACAGATCTCAAGTTTTCTATCATGGGCTAGAAATTAAATATTGAACAGAGATATGCAACGTTTCAAACAGAAATTGCAGTGTTATACAGTTCAATCAAGAATCATCAGGCCAGAATGGCATAGTTGAGCACAATCCAAAAAAAGAAAAAAAAGAGAAATTCAATACTATAAATATGACTAAACTTGAATGGATAATTTTATCATGGAATAGAGCAGAAAAGAATGATCAAAACCTATATGTTTCCACCAAAGTCCAGACACTATGATGTTCACATGTGGTTCCACGTCAAATATGAATAAATATCATCTAAAGAAACACATTTCGCATGATTCAATCAGAATAAAAAAAATGCTGGGATCAAATTCAGCTTCCAAATTTGATATTGAACACGGTTTAACAATTATGTTTTCTTTTACTTTACTTAGTTTCTATTGGTTGATTTTTAATTAGCCCGAGGTTCAGATAAAAGGACAAGAATAAAATAATCGGTATTTCATACCGAGCAGGGGACTTTCATATTTGGATCTAATTTCACGTCGACACCCATGGTCTTGTAGTATTTCTTTATTGCATCCAAATTAGAAAAAGGCAAGCCACTGGCTATATCTTTTACACCTTGTAAGATAACTGCATCCTTTCCACCATGTTTATTGAGAAAGGATTTATATGAAGCAGGCAAACTTTCTTGCTTTAATATATAAGCAGACCTGAAATCGAAAGATTCACTATTATCATTAATCTTTCTTTGTAAAAATTCCTTCAATAATTATTAAAAGGGAGAAAAGAGGGGCGAAGAGAAACGAGAGGGACATAAAGTGTGACTGTATTGGAAAGCATGGCCCCAACATGAACTATCACGGGTGCAGCTGCATGTGCACAGTCATGGTTGTAAAATAGGAGTCATAATTTTATTTACACGAATGTGTTAGCATTGTACTACGCCTATGCATGATATATTGAACTTCAGTTGAGCATTCTGCTGGTACAGCAGTCTAACTGGCAACTGCTTCTACTGTCTAGCTGCTTCTCCTCGTGTTGTCAATAGTATGTCTTATTCTGTTATAATTAGTAAGAATCAGTAAACTGACTTAGCTTTAGTTTGGCTTATAAATAGAACCACTTTACATTCTAACATATCATCAGAGAATTCAAAATACATTTCACAGAAAATATCTCATAGTTTCCCGCTATTTTCTTTCACTTTCAGTTATATATTCAACTTCTCAGAAGCTTGATTTTTCCAATATAAGTCTAGGTGGCATCAATATCTTTCTTACTAAGTTATTAAACTGCTCTAAGATACAACAAAATATTATGATATTTTTCATATATTTTGACACTTCTCCTCCTCAAGCTATAGCTTAATAAGCTTTAAGATTGTTACGAATAAATCCTTAAAAAGGCAATATATGGGCTCACAAAACAACTTGAGGAAGTTGAAAACATCGCAGAGAAGAGCATTGGTGGAAAGACAAATGGTTGGAATGATCATTAATCTCAAAGTTGGATGGCCAAGTAAGAAGGGATTCAATAGAATGATCATAAGCTGAAATTTCCTGGCTGGCAGGCAACCATACACAACAAGAACTAAAACTTTTCCAAATCCACGAAGAACAATATGTGGAATTCTTAAAGAGCAAGAAAATTTAGGAAACCAAATAAATAGAAAATAAAAACTAAAACTGAGGATGGAGCACATCACAACCAAGAATAATTCATTATGGCATGACTCCTTAGTGAGACAGGAGAAATCACATTAGGTAAAATTCACAATGGTTGGTATAAATCATAACAACTTCATCACTAATCTAGCATAACCAAGGCAAGAATGTATCTGGGATAGCCAGGGCTATACTGCATTGGCATAGCCGGAATCAAATTTTGTCTGAGATAACTAGAGATTGCTGAGCACATCACAGGGATACAAGTTGGTCCAAGGCTTCTGAGAAATTCAAATTGTATGAGAAATGCTGCTGTGTACGAAAACTGTCGTAGAAAATCGGAACAAAAGAACAATTAACCAATCACGTCAGGAGAGATACATCTCTTCAAAAACAAGTAAAAGCAATCTAACATTATCCTACAGTGGTAAGCACTTTCATACAAATTCTTGTCTTTTCCTTTTATACTAAACAGCAATTTCTTTGTAAGATAACTAGACAAGGTAGAGCCCAGCACCTTCAGTCACTATTAGCAAGGACAAAACTAGTATAGGGTGAATAACTAGTCACCAAATGTAGAAGCCCATTTAACGAACAAGATAAGCCATTCACATTATACTAACTATTTAATTAGACAAGGATATGGTTTAACTGGAGTGAACATGTTAGCATATCTCACATTTGGTATCTATGTATTTTTAGTACATGCATAGTTATCGGTGAACTGAACATAGAAACAGGAGTCACATCATGCAACAACCTTATACTGTGAAGCCATCAAGTGAAACACAGACTAGCATCTTAAGAGAACCCAGGGTACTGCCATGATATTCAAAAGACAAGAGAGACTGAGGTAAAAAAGCATAAATAAATGAAAATAATAAAAAAGATAAGCGTAGTTACATACAATATTTGGGAAGAGGATAGACACATGAGGAAAATGTCTCCATGCTTCCATGTGAGAGGCTTACAAATTCTCCCGAACCTTTTGCTCTTAATCCCACAACGAGATGCCAAAACAGAAGCCCGCATAAGAATGTAAATGGCCAAACTTGTGTGCTGTGCCTCTAACCCTGTCAGAAGCATCGACTGCCCAGCAACTGCCCCTGCCAACAGAGCCCTCCACCTCGCTGTCCTGAACTACAAACACATCACAAAACCAATCACAATCACACCCACAAACCCATGGCCAAAGTGTGCTGTGCCTCTACTTTCCATTTTCATATACTTATTATTTATTTTATTAAAACAAATGTTGTTTCTTAGTATTAAATATTAGCATAACAAATAATTAACATTTTTTGGGGGATAAAATCTTTATGAATGTTAATCTTAGTATTTGCGACAATCCTGTTTGAGAAAATAGAAGGGGTTGTTTGTAATCACAAGTCTCTGTTGAGGTCAGTGACACCAACATACATCAGACATTAGGATATGCCTTCAATATGAATGAAGTGCCACTGCTTCATAGCTCTCTCTATATACATTTTCCTCCATGCAGACCTAGCATATTTCCATTATGTCAACCTCATTAAAGCACCATTACACTCATTCAATTACAGAAAATCATGCGGCTCGCACCACATCTCTATAACTAATTACCAGACAGAACATGCAAATTGCTTTGCTTCCACTTAATTACATCTTTTGCGATATAGTTCAAGGATTCAATGGATTGAACTTCGAATCACTTCTAAAACAACCTACAGCTACAGAGCTTAACTATAACAATAACATTAACAATAAATCAATTATCAGAAGCAATTAATTAAGAGAAAAAGAAGAACATGCCTACGGTGACCGCCGAGAGCACCTATAAGCTCATCCATTGAAACAAACGTTCCAGCGAAGGTTCCAAGAAACAAACCATATCTCAAAGTTTCCTTCAAAGCCGAAACAATCACTTCACCGTTCGTCAACACAATCTCCTTCCTGAACAAAACGAGCAAAAACGAAATCAATCTTCGCAATCGCGAATCAGTACACACTTCTTCGAGTTTCGACCTTTTTTTTTCTCACCTTGGCGGTTTTTTTCGCGCGAATCGCGCCAAGATCGCGAAGAGAGCGAGACCGCCTTTAATACCAGCTCCGATCGAGAAACCCTTAGCCGAAGCAACGAAGACTCTCTGAATCTTTTCCGGCGGAACCATCACGAACGTGCCGCGGAAGGAACGAGGGATCGACGGTGTAATAGAAGGAAGTTGAAGTTCTGATGATTCGACGTTGTCATTGTGAAAATTGTCGACCTCCTCCGGAGTGTAGCGATGGATATCACCGGAATCGGCGGCGGCTAGTGACATGGCGGCGGACGAAGAAATGGAAGAGTAGAGGTTGGGGGGAAGTTATTTCAAAGAGAGAAAAGACAAAGGAATAAAGATGATAATTAACAATAAGTCACATTTTTCATTTTGAGATTCCATCATAGCGCGACGTGTGTATGGTTCTTGACCCTAACTATTTCCCATATGAATTTTCTTTATACAAAAGTTATAAAATGAATGACTCATTAAATAATTAACGTTATAACTACATATAAATAGTCATGCGTGTATAATATTAATTATTTATTTATAATTAATGGTTTATGATATTTATTTTATTATCTGAGTTATTTAATTTAGACAAGTTAAATTATTTTTATGAATTTGACGTGATAAGTTGTAAAATGAGTTGGATTAATAGTTAATATTATAACCACTTATTATTGGTCATGTATGTGCTCAAAATAATAATTATTTATTTAATAATTAATGATTGATATTATTTACTTATTTTTCTAAACTAAATTGCTTACTATAAAAGAGTCACATTTTTTTCCATATACACTTCAAAAACTAACCATAAGTCGATTAATTATTTTTTGAACAAAATTTAACATTTGAATTCATGAGTGTAATATCATGTGAGATGAATGGGAAAGTTGTATTTTCTAGTGATTCATCTGGGGCTCACTATGTACGAAAGTGGTCATTTGAGTGATAAATTAATTAATGTGAAAATATGAGAATTATGAGATTAAAATGTGGAATAAAAATATTTATAAGGTGTTGATTGATTTAATTTCGTTAAATGTGTGGTATTTAATGTTATTGTGATATTTGATTTATTTTCGTTAAATATGTGAAATTTGATATTATTGTGATATTGGATGTCGAAAGAATTTTATTTATATGTTTGATAAGACATGTTTAGGTGATGTGATAATAAAAGGTGGATGCATTTGGATAAGTTTATGTGATTATATTATAAATTATTAATAATAATATATAATTAATGATAATGATTTTATAATGAGTAGATTATGATAATGCATAATTAATAATAATGATGTTATAAATTTGTCATAAGTCTATGTGATGATGCATGATTGATGATAATGATGCTATAAAATTGTGATGAGTTTATCTAATGAGATATGATTAATGATAGTGATATTGTGAATTTGTGTTTGAGACGACAATCTTGATGGAGTATCATAGGCCAATGAGAGGAGAAAATAAATATTGAGCATTTGTGAAGTGGAGATTATTTTGTCATCATTAGGTAGGCCTGACAAGCTTAGTGATTCCGGAGAAGTACAATTGAATAAGTTTGATCGTAGCAATTTTATAATGAGTAGATTATGATAATGTATAATTAAGTCTATGTGATGATGTATGATTGATGATAGTGATGCTATAAAATTGTGATGAGTTTATCTAATGAGATATGATTAATGATAGTGATGTTGTGAATTTGTGTTTGAGACGACGATCTTGATGGAGTATCATAGGCCAATGAGAGGAGAAAATAAATATTGAGCATTTGTGAAGTGGAGATTATTTTGTCATCATTAGGTAGACCTGACAAGCCTAGTGATTCCGGAGAAGTACAATTGAATAAGTCTAATCGTAGCGATTTGCAGTTGAGCCTTAAGACAAAATATTTAGACATTGGAGGTATTCGGGTAGGGAATTCCTAGGTGACTTGGAGGTAGCACTCCAAATGCCAGGAGCTACAATGCAACACATGTTTACCTCGACTGTCGCGTATATGTGTCTCGAGTTGAGTTGAGGGGTTCTACAAGGACATGACCAATTTGAATTTTCTGTCCACCGGGATGCTAGCATAGTATCAAGCCTCCTAACCAAGTACTTCAGAGTTAGAATGGTATCAGATTATGAAGTTAAGCCTTATTATGAATGGAATACATTTTTCCATCCTTTTTTTTTCTTGTGTGTTATCTCACTCATGATTGCTAGTTACGCCAGAATTTAACTTGACTCTTGTCCGCATGTGTAACACCCCAAATTTTAACAGCGGGAGTGTATTTTTTTTTTCAAAACAAAGAAATAAAACAAATAAACAACAAATAAATACTTTTGGATAAATATTTAAGTCGTAACATAGCGACAAAAGCCAACAATATTTACAAGCAACGAAAATAGTTTTTGAAATACAAACCCAAAGTATTTACACGACAAAATATATTGGGGCTATGAGACCTATCAGACATAGCTCATACCCCTGGAGTATTCTCGGCAGACACCTGTTCAAAAGCACTGCCCCAAGAGTTTTAACTTCCCCACGTCGCACCAAAAAATGATACAAGGACCCATCAAAATAAAAGTCAAGCTGACAATATGAGGTATAGGTACAGTCTTTCAAATTGAAATAAATACATCCACACAAAAAAGACCAATAAACCCTATACAACCCTCTAATCTGATCATGCTACAAAAAGCTATATAACCTGGGTGATCTCCACGCGCCCCGCAAGATCTTTCTAACATAGCTTTGGTCAGGTATGACTAACTACTTTCCTATCTCCAGGATACTAACCGGTAGGATGATCCTAGTTCTCATCTGAGGGCAAAACCTAGATTTCCACAATAATTGTAAAGGTCACTATCCAAAATTAACAAATATCACATAGCAAAATTCTTATACTTTCAAATTCTCAAAAGAACCTTTCGTCTTAGCATACTCCTCGAAAGGGTTTTCATATGTCCAAAAAAATGAATAAACAATGTTAAAAAATGAAGTTTTAACAAACTACACTGTTATAGCCGAATACAACTGAGAAAATGCAGATTTTCAGTTCTAAAATGGCTTTGAATCAATCAACACTTCAAACACTAATATTATCAATTATGAACACATAATTAACACCAAACCAATCTCCACAAATTCACACCTCAATCACACCTTGAATATTCATAACATCAATTATGAACACATAAGTACATCAAAATTTAATCAATCCAACTTCACAACTCTAAGCAATTACGACAAATCACAACAACAACCGAATATGTATATACAATCATGACTCGCGTGCCAAGCACCCTAATGCAATGCGTATATGCCAAAATGCATGAACTCGGAATTCCAAACCAAAACCCTCCTCGAAGGGGCGTAAATCATAATTGTACTGCCTATCACAAACTAATACTAATTAACGAGGTGCCACCTATCACGGGTCAGCACGATTTACTAAAAAGCGTAAATCGTAAATGTAACGCCTATCACAGACCAATACTGTTTACCGAGGTGCCACCTATCACGGGTCAACACGATTTACTAAAAAGCGTAAATCGTAAGCGTACTGCCTATCACAGACCAATACTGTTTACCGAGGTGCCACCTATCATGGATCAACACGATTTACTAAAAATGTGTAGTCTATCACAGACCTACACGACGCGAAAATCCCCGCAAGGATATGATGAACCAACAAATCACATGGCATCATCTCGTGGTCCATCACGGTCACCATTATCACCATGGCCCCATCGCGGTTACCATGTACTATGAAATCCATTAGCATATTCTGACTCTTTTCACCACAATCATTAAATAAATTCAACTATTAAAAGATTCTTCATTGTTAATAATCATTTAACACTAATGATTTTTCAAACACAACACAAAGCATACTCAAACATATTTACTCACACCAATTTAAATTTCCACAACCACACATAAATCACATCTCCAAATTCCATCCACACCTAAATTGAATTAAATTCATTTTCCACAAGTCACACATTAATTTCGTCTAAAAAATTTATAATATTGATTATGAACACATCAATTTCAACTATTAAAAGATTCTCCATTGTTAATAATCATTTAACACTAATGATTTTTCAAACACAACACAAAGCATACTCAAACATATTTACTCACACCAATTTAAATTTCCACAACCACACATAAATCACATCTCCAAATTCCATCCACACCTAAATTGAATTAAATTCATTTTCCACAAGTCACACATTAATTTCGTCTAAAAAATTTATAATATTGATTATGAACACATCAATTTCACCTAACATGAATCACCAAAATTTCCAAACATTAATCACCATATTCAATCTCCAAAATTTTCAACCATAAATCACCACAACAACATTAATATATCAGAATTCTCCCTACTGCTAACTCAGTGCCAACGGTCTCAATTCCTTTTCGAGACTCAAGGAGCTAACTACATAAACATGAATATTTATAACAATTTAATCACAATAAAACTAATCCAAACACAACAAAATTTCCAATTAAATCTTTCTCACACACCAAACTTTTAAAACCAAATAATCTATATTATTTACTTAAAACTAAATAAAATAAATATTGTCCAAATTTGACATTCACATACTCGACTATTAAAACACTAAAATATTTGAGTTAATAAAATACTATAAACTTTTTTTCTTTTTAAACTCAATCAAAGAGTAATTAAAAGAGTAACATTTTAAACTCTAACTATTTTTAATTTCAATTTATCTTTTTTCTCAAATTCTTTAACTTAGTTAAAATTTGAACTTTTTCACAATTTTAACAACTCTAAATTTTTCGTAAAATTTCAACTTCAATTCAAACTCATTTATTTGAAAATAACTCATTATGTAACTCAAACACATCAAATTTAATCACTAGACATAAATCGCATCAGAAAAAAATTCATAATATTAATTATGAACATACAACCCATTCCCAACATTAATCACTACACAACACACCTCAAAACAAACTAAATTCAATTTCAACAAATTCACACATAAACTAATTAAATTCATTTTTCACAAAATCACACCTCAAATACATCAAATTTCTTTTCCACAAAATCACAAATAATGTCCTAAATGCAAATTAAAAGTTTGGAAGGAGCCCTTACCTTAACGGTAGCTTTAACAAGCGATTACGGCACCGCGATTAATTCCAGTAAAATTTAAATTTGTGACGTTGCTTCAAAAGTTGGCTTACTAGCACCGCAACATGGAGATGAACAACTTTTCCTTCTATCACTTCTCGAAATGAAGCTCAGAAGTCGAAGAAAAGTGGATGTTTGAGTTTATGGGTTTTGGTTTCAAAAGCTTGGAACAGAGAAGAAGAAGAAGGAATTCGCTTTTGTTGCTTTATGTTTCTCTTTTCCTTTCTTTCTTTCCTTTTCTTTCGTATAATAATAATAATAATAATAATAATAATAATAATAATAATAATAATAAATATCTAGATATTTTTATAAAAACATAATTTCACCCATAATTTTAATTAGGTTTCCTAAAAAGATATTTTTGGAATTAAACTCACAAAATATCAAAAAATTGGCTAAAAAGCCTCATAAATTCATCACAAAATTCCCCAATAATACATAAATTAGAATTTAAAATTAAGGATCTTACAACATGCATATATTGAAATGATCTAGACATTTGTTTCTAATTAAGCTACCAGCCAAATAAGCCTACCCTACAATTATGCATTTGTTTAAGCCCCTTTGAGCCTAATTACCCCATTTTTTGTTATATAGCTCATTACAAGCCTAAAAGTGAAAAACAATGAATTTCCTCAATCTTGGGGGATAAAGGAATAGTTGGACTCCTGCACTCATGTTTTATGTGAATAGTTGGAAGTAATAATTTTGATTTACCAGCTATGTTTCAAGTTATTAATTTCATTCAGGTAACCTTAGTTATCAAATGTCATACCTCACTAGTTAGTTGTTTCAAAGTTTGACTTTCACCCTTAATCAATTTAAAATATTTAGTTTTGATATGTATTTGTTTAAAGTGTTTGATCTAATAACTAATTGATTGAAACATTGATTTCCGTATGGATTATATGTTTAAAACTTCAAGTATTGACTTTCACTAAGTACAAATTATTATTATTATGTTGAAACTCAATTTAGAGAAAAAATGATGTTTCGTTCTAAACTTTGAGTTAGATAGGAAATATGTCTCTTACGTTTAAAGTTTTAATTTTTACCATATATTTATTATTTTTATTTTATGTTGATTTGTGTTAAAAAAAATTGATTTTAAATCGTGAATGTTAACTTTAAATCACTTGAAAGTGTTGATGGTTGCATCTAGATGAGTAGAGTTTTGATATTGGTTGTGAAAACAATTTAGAATGTTCGTCATGATTTAGATAGTATGAAATTCATATTATTAGCAATATTAATTCTTGAATATTAGAGGTTGGTAGAATTTATAATTTTTTTAAAAAAAAATGAAATTTTGAAGGAGTTAAAGTTTATTTATTTTGTATGACAAAACTAACTTTTATTTGAATTACTCTTGATTATTTTAAAGAAAAAGAAATTAAATGGAGTTGAGTTTTTGTTGATTTATAAAATAACAATAATTCTATGTTATTGATTTTATTTAATGTTTAAAACACCTTAAAACTTACATTATGTTTTACTTTGTCTTGTTTTTAAAAAAATTGAAAAGAGTTGTTGTTTAGGGGGCTAGTATGAATATTGAATCGTGAGGGTGTTGGGATATTTATTTGAAATGATTGATTTTTCTGATTATGATATTATGAATCCATTAGAGTTTGACTGGATGATAGAGTTTTAGAGTTTAAGAACTCTTCAGTGATTTACAATAGTATTAATGATAAAATTTCTACTAATTGAGAAAGAGAAGGAAAAAAAAATTTTAAAAATCTTCTCAATAGTGAATTTTCTTTTTTGAAAAATTATCTAAATTTTGGATTCTATAATTGATGTATTTTACAAGTAGATTTTTTTTTTTTGTTATATGAATTAATATAACAAAATGGTATGCATTTGATTGGTATGTGTAGAGTGCATCATGTAAATTGGTATGCGTATAGAAACTAAAATTTATTTTATCAATTTATTTTATTAATTATAAAATTGCAATTTTTATTTGAAACTCAATTTTTAAGATTAGGACAAAACTCCAAAATCCTTTAAATTGATGATGTGTTATGTTTTTGACCAATTTTGTGGCTTGATAGAAACTGAGGGATGTATCTATAAGCATGTTGAGTAGTTAGTATGAGAGGAGGCTATTATTTTGTAGATTTATGAATTAGTGTAATTCATTATCATTATCATTATTATATGTCTTATGTTTTGTGTCGTGCACTACTTTAATGTATATAAATATACAAATTTTTTAAGTTTGATAAAATAAGAAAATAAATTGGAACTATTTTAGAAGTGTTATTAATTAATTGTAAAATTTCCTATCTATCAATATGTATAGTTTAAGTTTTATTTCAAAATATGAGTTGAAAATAATAATTTTTACAGTGATTAACTATTTAGAAAGGTGTTTTTGATGATTAAAGTACGAACGAATTTTTAGAAATCTAATAGATTTTAAAAACATCTGTGATTTATTTTATTTGTATTGTATTTAGAAACGTGATTTATTTTAGTTGTTTTATTTAGACTTGAATTATTGAAAAATAATTTAAAGGAAAAATTGGAATTCTCAATGATATTTGTTTTTTGGGGTGCTAAATGGTTAGTGATATTTTTTTTAATAATAATTGAAGTCAAGAAATCAATTTTTAGAATGATGTGTAACCTTCAAAGTGGTTTAGTAATGTGTTGTATCTTCTAGTAAATAATTATTTATCTTATCTTCTACTTGGAAAATCCACATATGCTTCCATTTGTTGTAACTTTTAAGTGATGGTTAATTCAAAAGAAAATTTAATCGTGATCAATTTGGAGCAATTAGACCTCTATGAGAATATGTTTCATTTTTAGAATCATCGTTTCAGTTATGAGATGAACGTAAAATCTTGGTGCTAATTTTTGGATTAATTATTTGAATGTGTATATGATTATGTAAATATTAAATTGTTTGTGTTTCAAGTGTTCTGATTGTTGGAAATTGGTGTATAGAACTAGAGTAGTCGAGAGCATCTAAATGTTAAATAGTTTTATATTCCTTCAATTGAATTATTGGTTATATATTGATGTTAGTGACTTTTCTTTTGTTGGTGTAACTAGTAGTAAATTACAAATAAATTATTGTGAAGGTGTAATTAATTGAATTTTTAACTTGAAGTAAGGAGTAGGAGTTGTGGCGCTGCCTTCGCACTTCTGAACCACGTTAAAGATACTTTTAATTATTCATATTTGAATTTGAATGACTGCAGTTATAGTTCCTAAAGTAGTTGACTAAATGAGTAGAAGGGACTAGCTACCCCAATGACTCATCGTCAATAAAAGAGACAACGATAACTCATTATTTTGTTAGAAGTACCTTTTAATTTTATTTTTTAAGTAGTTAAAAAACACATTCATTGCTTATACCAATTTAATTAATTTAATTATTAAATATATGTTATTAGGAAATAGTATCTCTATCATTAGTGTTTTTTTTTTCTCCTTGATTATATACAAAGTATGTTTTAATAGAGTAAGTGATTATAAATTATTATAAAATTATTAAGTTGTTAGATGTATTTTGTATTTTAAAAATTGTTCTCTTTGTCAGACCTAAATTAAATTTGTTGAAAGTTTGGTGATAGGATTTAGATTTTATTTTAAGGAGTAAAACTAGTAATATTTGGTTTGAAAGAACTAGTTGAAATTGACAACGTACTTGAGATGTGTTTCATTTAACCAAACTAATGAACTACATTATTATTGACAAAATATATATATTATGTTTTATATGTAAATTACAGTGAGTAACTCTATGATATTCTATTTCATAATTGAATGATAAATGTTATATACATTTTATTTCAGAAATTGAATGATAAATATTGTGTGTTTAATTGATTTATTTTGTCATGTTAGTCTATCATGCTATGTTGTGCTTATAGACTAAGTTTGAATCTTGAGAGTGGTAAGTTAGATATTAGTTCACTCACCACAAATTTCGAGGACGAAATTGTGACACCCTAAATCCCAACATAATATACATAATAATTTGTATCATATTTCTATAAAATTTGCAGCGGATAAATACAATTATATTTTCAAGAAATTAAAAACTTTTGTAACTAATTTAGGATATCACGTTTCTCAAAATACACATGCAACAATTCAAATTTTATCAATCAAATAAAACAATTTAATCTCAATAAACTTGATTTAAGTACAATTACTTGATTTAATTCTAAAAACTTACTAGTACTTCTAAGGTTTTCATACAAAAATTTGATTCAAATTAAAATCCTTATTCCCAGTATCACCTATCAGAGCGGGGTTCCTCCCAAACTTGAACTTCAAGACTCATTAACCTGTAATAACTGCGATTTCGCAAACGCAGGGCCCAGCCAGTCAAACACAAACAACGAAGGAGGTGAGTTTTGAAATCATGTTAATAGTATAATACGAGTAAGAAGAACACGCAAACAATCATAATAGAACCGTATCATAATCACTTTACGATATATCAAAGTATTTAATTAAATGGTATCATACTATAGCATCAAAGTCACTCAAGTAAAATAATCATCTCATTATAATATGCATCAAATCATCTAATTATTATTACCTTTGAAACACATCAATCACAATAAAACAATCACAAGGAAATGCAATGCTATGCATGAGCTTAGACTCTACTTCACAATGTGGTACCATTCTAAAAATATATTTAAAAATAATTAAAATAAGATATACTTAAAAATGATTAAAAAATAAATATGTACACATTTAATATTAGTCAAACATATAAGAAAATATCATATCAATAACCAACTCACATATACACTTAAAATCATATAAAATCTTGTTCTTTAAAATATTACACTACAATACTTTTATTTTTATAAAAATATATAAAATAATAAAGTAAAATATTTATTATTTATATTGCTCATTAAATATAATATCTATCAAACTAACACATCACAGAAAACATTACTATAACAAAAATTACTCACAAAATTTATCAACATATATTCTAAAATAATTTTAACATCAAATTAATTATTTAAAATCCTATTTAATTAATAAAATAGTTTATTATCAAATTTAGGGTGTTACA
>JBBPBS010001075.1:139201-157773 GCA_037974835.1 Cicer judaicum | reverse complement strand
TTATATTGAGATCGTAGTAATATTGTGTTTGATTTTCTTTGTTTTTATATATTCATTTTAAAATTGTGATTATATATACATATATATATATATATTATGATTTAGTAAATAACATAAAATATTATTTTATTTATTTATTTTATATTTTTAACTATTTTTTAATATGATGGTATTATTATAATATGAATATTCTGAGAAATAAATATAATTGTAGGGATTATTTTGAATGTGAAAGTTTCTGTCATTAGTAATATGTTTTTATATACTGATTATTTTAATTACTCTAATTTATAAAATATTAGTAATGTTTGAAAAACTAAATGGTGTTTGGAGGAATATTAAAAAAGAGATTAAATAATTATTAGTTTATTTTAACAAAATAAAAATAATAATAGTAAAATATAAATAAAGAGACCAATGAGTTTGACTCTATGAACCCTAATTGTTAATAAAATAAAACAAACCAAAGAAGGGAAGGGAGTTGGAAGGGCAGCCATAAAACCAAAGAGCAAACACAACAATAACCCTATCGTTTGACATCGGTGATGTTCTAGAAAACTTTCTCCATTTCTGCCCAAATTTGAGTATGTTATTTCATGCATTTAACTCGTCAATTAAACATAATTTTCCAGATTCTTAACAACCCCAAATTCTCTCTAAAATACCCGACTTCTTCGTTTATAGAATTTGTTATTTTGTCCTTCACCGTAAGTTCGATTTTAGTGAAACCAACGCCAAAACGACTGTGTGAAAAGTGGCTATATTATCCACTGATTGGTTTTCTTATTTATGGTAATTTTCTTTGGCCTATTTTCAAATTTAGTTTTTAGAATATCCCCTCATAATTTATTTTTGACGTTTACCCATAAATTGTCGAGTTAGATCAGTTGAAGGACAAAGAGTCAAAGAGCAAAGACTGTTTGGGCATCAAATCATATTCATAGGTGAAAGCGTCGAAATAAGGTAAGGGGTGAGAAAGCGTGTGAATTTATGAGTATAATATATTCTGAGATGAACGGGAAAACCGTATTTCCCAACGATTCATCCGGGGCTCGCTACGTATGGCAGTAGCCCTTTGAGGGATAAATTAATTAATGTGCAAATATGAAAATTGTGAGATTAAAATATATAATAGAAATATTTGTAGGGTGTTGATTGATTTAATTTATTTGAATGTGTGATATTGATAATGTTTGATTGATGATAGTGATGCTATAAATTTGTGATGAGTTTATGTGATGATGATGATAGTGATGTGCTAAACCGTGATGAGAATATTGAATTAACCCCATAGTTGATGAAATAATGGTGATTTCAATTTGTGTTTGAGATGACGGTTTTAATGGGGTATCGTATACCAACGAGGGGAGAAAATAAATATTGTGAATTTGTGAAGTAGAGATTATTTTGTCATCATATAGGTAGGGCCTGACAAGCCTAGTGATTCAAGGGAAGTACAATTGAATGAGCCTGATCGTGGCGGTCTGCTGTCGAGCCTTAAGGCAAGATTGTTAGACCTTGGAGGTAGCACTCCAAATGTCGGGAGCTACCATGCAACACACGTTTACCTCGACTGTCACGTATATGTGTCTCTGGTTGAGTTGAGGGGATCTATGAGGTCAGGGCCAATTTGAATTGTCCATCCACCGAGATGGTGGCATAGTATCAAGCTTCCTAACCAAGTACTTCAGAGTTAGAATGGTACCACATTGTGAAGTAGAGTCTAAGCTCATGCATAGCATTCCATTTCCTTGTGATTGTTTTGTTGTGATTGATGTGTTTTAAAAGTAATATTAATTAGATGATTTGATGCATATTATAATGAGATGATTATTTTACTTGAGTGACTTTGATGTTATAGTATGATACTATTTAATTAAATATTTTGATATATCGTAAAGTGATTATGATACGGTTCTATTATGATTGTTTGCGTGTTCTTCTTACTCATATTATACTATTAACATGATTTCAAAACTCACCTCCTTCATTGTTTGTGTTTAACTGGCTGGGCCCTGCGTTTGCGAAATCGCAGTTATTACAGGTTATTGAGTCTTGAAGTTCAACTTTTGGGAGGAACTCCGCTTTGATAGGTGATACCAGGAATAAGGGTTTTAATTTGTATTTTACTTATTTAATTTGAATCAAATTTTTGTATGAAAACCTTAGAAGTACTAGTTAGTTTTTAGAATTAAATCAAGTAATTACACTTAAATTAAGTTCATTGAGATTAAATTGTTTTATTTGAGTAATAAAATTTGAATTGTTGCATGTGTACTTTAAGAAACGTGATATCCTAAATTAGATATTAAATATTTATTCTCTTTAACGAATTTCTTTATCCGTTGCACGTTTTCTTCAAATAATTTAGTATATATTATTACAAATATTATTTTGGGGTTTAAGGTGGCACAGATTAATCTTATAAAATTAGCCTTCCATGAAATTAAAATAACACTATTTATTTTTTGTAGCAATTTGTATCCTAATTTTTCCATCTTTAGAAAAGAAACAAAATTGCCGATATATAGTACTTGATATTGGACTTTAGGGTTTAGGGTTTAAAAACAAGTGGCCCGCTAATTAAAATTATTACAAAAATTCATATTACGAAATTTGTAATTTCGGCCTAGTAAAGTTCGGAAATGGTCTTTCTTTCCAACACAAAAGTTGTAGCTCAAATTTTAATCTTTCCAACGCCTGCTTATATGTGCCAATCCGATATTCAAAGCTTAAGTTATGACCTACACAGTGAGAAAGAGTCAAAGTGTAAATAATAAAATTAAAATACAAATAACAAAATTATAATTCAAATTTGACCCAAAGTTTAGAAAAAAGCTAAAAGTATTAATCTAATCAATAAAGAGCTTTTAAAATACCAAACTAAAAACCTAAAAATATGTGCCCAAATGTTGTGATCAATGATGATGTATGATTTTTTATAGTGATTTTATAAATTTTTAAGTTTATGTCATAATGGTCATTTATGATTGATGATAGTGATGTTATAAATTTGGGATAAGTTTATGTGATGATGTTGATGTTTGATTAATGATGGTGATGTTATAGTTTGTGATGAGAATTTGGATGTAACTTCATAGTTGATGAAATACTGATGATTCCAACTTGTGCAAAAGAATGTGCTCTTGATGGTGTAATCTAGGCCAACGAGGGGAGAAAGTAAATGTTGATAGTTTTTGAAATGGAGATTATTTTATCATTATATAGGTAAAGCTTGACAAACCTAGTGATTTTGTCGAAGTAAAACTAAACAGTTTGATTGTGGCGGTTTACTGTTGAGCCTTAAGGTAATATTTTTAGACTTTAGAGGTATACGGGTTAGAATTCCTAGGTGACTTGGAGGTAGCCTCCAAATGCCGGGAGTAACCATGCAACACACGTTTACCTTAACTTTCACGTATATGTGTCTTAGGTTGAGTTGATGGGATCTATGAAGATATAGTCAATTTCAATTATCCGTCCACTTGTGTGGTTACATAGTATCAAACCTCGTAATAAAGTAATTCAGAGTTAGAATGATATCAAATTTTGAAGAAGCAGAGTCTAAACTCAGGCTTAACATTATGTTTTCATGAGATTAATGTGTTTCAAAAGTGATAATAGTTTCCCTTGGATGATGTGACAATATTTTGACTTTACTTAAGTGATTTTGAAATTATAATGTGATATTATTTTTCTTGAATATTTTGATGTATCTTGATGTGTTATGATATGGTCTATTAAGATTGTTTGCGTGTTCTTCTTACTTATATAATATTATCAACATGGTTTTGAAACTAACCTCATTCCTTCATTGTTTGTGTTTGACTAACTTGGACATACATTTATGATATCACAATTATTATAGGTTAATGTTGTAAGTACAGAGGTATGCCCTACGAGGGGGGGGGGGGGGGGGGGGGGGGTGAATTAGGTGTTAGGAGATTTTCTTGTTTTCAGCGAAATGGTAGTTGAATTTTCTGTTTTAATATAGCAGCTAATAATAAGTAAATGGAGTAACTAAATGTACACAATAGAATTATCCTAGTTCCCCTTGAAACCAAAGGCACATCCAATCCTCTTGCACACCACAAGAGATTAATCCACTTATTGTCAGAAAATGTACAACTCCCACCCTGGGATTTCTACTACAAAATTCTAACAACACTTCTAAGATAGCACACCACTATCTTAGATTAAGCTATTTTAAGAAAGTACTACTTTCTTTTACAAGTGATATACTATAATTTGGAAAATACTTTATATGCATATGTAAATATGAATGGTTCTCATGTACTGGATCTATTGGTTGTATCATTTACCTTTACATTTAAACATCTAATATGTTTGAATTTAATGTTTATCAAATATATTTGAACTTCTTTTTGAGCTTGTTGCCTTGATCATAATCGTTGGTCTTTGTCTTCATAAAAAACATGTATTTTACAAATGGGTCTTGAAGTTCATGTTTAGGAGAATATCCGCTCTGATAGGAGATATCGGAAATAAAAGTTGTAATTTGTATTTGACTTATTTAATTTGAAACAACTTTTAGTTTGAAGACCTTATAAATACTAGTAAGTTTTTGGAATTAAATTAAAAAATTATAGTTAAATTAAGTTCATTGAGATTGCACTATTTTAATTGAGAAATAATGTTCGAATTAGTTAGAAAAGTTTTTATTTTCTTGGAAACAAATTTTCTTTATCCGCTGTAATTTTTTTTAATTTTAAATCTAGTATAAATTATTCTACATGTTATTCTGAAGTTTAGGGTGTCACATGTAAAATCTTAAGTAACTTTTGAGGGTATCTAATGGCATTTTAATAATTCACAAGCACCGACACAAACTCCATAAAATGGTATTTCTACGATAAAGCATCTACATGTTAGAGCACACTTGTCCGTATAAAGGATAAAATGGATTGAGCGGTGGTTTAGTGGTGATGAAGGTGCATGATAATCATCAGCTTGTGCAACAACTAAAATTTTCACAATCAAAATCGATACAATCATTTTCATCTCTTTCTTTGCCATAATTATTATCTGTACAATTCTTAATTTTCTGAAATAATTTGTCAAATTTGATATGATGTAACACCCTAAATTTTATAATAAACTATTTTATTAATTGAATAAGATTTTAAATAATTAATTTAATAATTAATATTATTTTAGAATATATGTTGATAAACTTTGTGACGAATTTTTTTATATGGATGCTATCTATGATGTGTCAGTTTGATATATATATATATATATTAAATGAGCGATATAAATATTTTATTTTATTATTTTATATATATTTATTATGAAACATGAATTCACGATGACATTAACTCCACGAGCATCTGTAAATTATTGAAACAACCACCGATAATTAATTGAATTAAATTTTATATGGTCATATTGATATATACAATTATAAAATTAAATAGGGAAAAGTATAAATCCCACTATTAAAGTTTATCAACTTGGAATTAACACACGTAGTTGTACAATCGATAGTAACTTTTGAAGATATCTTACGGCATTTTATTAATTCATGTAAGACCCAAAGTTTTTAAATCCTAAATCATACAATTTTAGGGTATTTTGTGTGGAATTTCTTAGGCTGTTAGCCCAATTTGTGGTATGAAGTGAGTTAAATGCCAAAAATATATTTTTGGAAATTGGATTAAAATTATTTGTCGGGAAATAATTTACTTCCGTTACGAAGGATTTAATACCGGTCAATTGAGTTGCGACGAGAGTGGATATTTTTAACAAAAAGTGGTTTGGGAAGTGATAGGTGAAATGGTAATTTTAATAAATATCTAATTTTGAGATATTTATTAATTATAATTGATATATATATATATATATATATATATATAGAAAGAAAAGGAAAGGAAGGAAAAAGGAAATAAATAGGAAGGAAGGAAAACGGAAGAAAGGAAAACCAAAGGAAAACCTAAAAACATTTCCTCTCTCTCCCTGTCTCTCGCGCCAGCTTCCTCATTCCTCCATTGTTATACTTTTCTTTGCTTTCTTTGCTTCATTTTCTTCAAGAATAGAAACCCATGGCTTAGTGGGTAAGAAAGAAAAGATATCTCAACTTCACTCTTCCTCTTTGATTCGAAAACGAAGAAAAACGGTATTAGGGATTTCAAAACCGTCAAACACAAACCTCCCCGTTTCATCTAGATCTAAGCTTCGTTTCGCGAAGAGATAGAAGGGAAAGTTGCTCACTACCACGCTACGGTGCTAGGGAACCAACTTTGGAAGCGGCGTTGGGAACGGAAGATTTTACCGGATTTACCCGCGGCACCGTAATTGCACGTTAAAGCTAACGTGAAGGTACTTATCTATGGTTGTGTGGAAAAGAATTTGTTAGGGTTAGAGTGTTGATTTGGGTAAAATGAATTTAATGCTTTATGGGTGAAATTCTAATGTGGGGTTTTGGTGATATTGATGGATGTTTCGCGGAAAAATGAATTTAACTCATTTATGTATGATTTTGAGTAAATGAAATTTGTTGGGTTTGAATGTTATGTTGTGTTGATTGTGTTCATCGTATTTGATGTATTCATAATTAATACTGGTGAAATTTGATGTGTATGTTGGATTTTGTGGAGAAATGAATTGATGTGTTTTGGTGTGAGTTGTGGATTGAATTTGATAATATGTTTGAGCTATTTTGTGTGGAATTTGAAAACCATTAAGTTAAATGAGTATTAAGAATGGGGAATCTCTTAATGTCTTGTTTACTTAATGTGTGTTTGTGAAAATCGTTTGAGTTAAATGAGTATTAAGAATGGGGAATCTCTGTTTACTCATGTTTTGGAAAATCGTTTAAGTCAAATGAGAATTAAGAATGGGGAATCTCTTAATTTCTTGTTTACTTAATGTTTGTTTTGAAAATCGTTTAAGTTAACTGGGCGTTAAGAATGGGGAATCTCTTAATGTTTTGGTTACTTAATGTTGTTTTGAAAACCGTTTAAGTTAAAAGAATATTAAGAATGGGGAATCTCTTAATATGTCTGTTTGCTTAATGTTTGGCGTGAAAATCGTTTAAGTTAAATGAGTATTGAAAATGGGGAATCTTTTAATATCTGCATTTACTTAACGATTGTTATGGATGGAGTCAGTATATGCTCATGCATTTTCATGCTTTTTGTAAATCGTGCTGACCCGTGATAGGTGGCACCCTGATAAATGGTGCTTTGGCCTGTGATAGACGGTACATTTATGATTTACGTTTTTGTAAATTGTGAAGACCAGTGATAGGTGGCATCTTAGTAAATAGTACTTTGGCCCGTGATAGGCGGTACTTTTACGATTTACGGTTTTTTGTAAATTGTGCAGACCCGTGATAGGTGGCACCTTGGTAAAGAGTACTTTGGCATGTGATAGGCGGTACATTTACAATTTACGTTCTTTTTAGTAAACCGTGCAGACCCGTGATAGGTGGCACCTTGGTAAACGATACGGGCCCGTGATAGGCAGTAGGTTTATGGTTTACGCTTTTTAGTAAATCGTGCAGACCAGTGATAGGTGGCACCTCGGTAATTGTTACTTTGGCCTGCGATAGGCGGTACAATTATGATTTACGGCCCTTTGAGGAGGGTTTTAGTTTGGAATTCCGAGTCCATGCATTTTGGCATATACGCATTGCATTAGGGTGCTTGGCACCCGAGTCGTGGTTGATTCAAATTATGATTGTGTTGATTTTGCTAAGTGTTATGGTTTGAAATTATGAGTAAGTGTGTTTTTGATTCAAGTTTATGATTATGTTGAAATTGCTAAGTGTTATGTGTTGATATTACGCGTAAGAGTGATTGATTGTAAACTATTTCAAAACTCAATTTGTCGTGGTGATTGTGTTGAAAATGCTAAGTGTTATGTTTTGGAATTGCGTGTAAGTGTGGTTGATTGCAAAACCTTTTTGGAACTTAAATTGTCGTGGTGATTTTGTTATAAACTCCAAGTGTGGATGTTTTGGAATTGTTTGTAAGTGTGATTGATTGTAAAACCTTTTCAAAACTCAAGATGTCGTAGTGTTTGCGCTATAATTGTTAAGTATGATTGTTTGGATTTATGTGTAAGTGTTGATTGGTTTCGATACCCTTTAAAAAGCTGAAAAATGCTGAATTTTGCTGTTTTTCTGCTGCTGTCCGCTGTGTATTCGAATACAGGAAGCTGTATTCCAATACAGACATGCTGTTTTGCTACTAACTTGCTGTGTAGTCGAATACAGACTGTTGTATTCGAATACAGACATGCTGTTTTTGCTGCTAAATGCTGAAACAACCTTGTATTCGAATACAGAGATGCTGTATTCGAATACAACAATGCTGTTTTGTTAAAAACTTCAATTTTCAACTTTGTTTATGCATGTTTAGCATATGGAAACCCTTTTAAGATGCATGCTAAGTTGAAAGGTTATTTGTGCATTTAAAAACTTAAATGTTATGTGTTAACTGTTAATTTCGGTTGGTGACCCTTTACAACTATTGTGGAAATCTGGGCTTTGCCCTCAGATGAGAGATAGAACGATCCTACCGGTTCATACCCTGTGGATGGGGATGTAGACGGGAATGCCTGACTGAAGCTATGTTAGGAGGATCTTACGGGGCGCGTGGAGATCACTCAAGGTGTTTAGTTTGTTTTGTAGAATGATCAGATTAGGTTGACATAGAGGGAACAGACGTCTTTCTTTTGTATTGTGTTTATTTTAAATTGGAAGACTGTACCACTTTTTGATATGTAAATATTTTATATTCATATTTGGAGAAACTTTTCCGATGCTTGTATATTATAATGACTTAATTATTTATCCAAAGGTGTTTACCTTATTTATTTCTCTGTTTTATTTTAATTTGTTTTGGAAAAAAAAAATACACCCTCGCTTTGAAAAACGGGGTGTTACAATTCACAAGCACCAACACAAGCCGCATATAATGGTATTTCTTCAATTAAATATCTACATGTTATGGCACACTTGGCTGAACAAAGGATAAAACGGATTGAGCGGTGTATTGGTGGTGACGAAGGTGCAACAGAATCACCCGCTTGTGCAACAACTACATTATCATTACAAAAATCGAAACAATCTTTTTCATCTCTCTCTTTGCCATAACTCTTCTCTATACAATTCTTTATTTTTTGAAAAATTTGTGAAATTTTATTTGACAGTCATTGAATAGAAAACCTCAATTTATAATCACATAATAGTTAAACATTTAAGTATATTTTAACTCCTTAACAAAACTAATCATCACGTGAGAAAGACTTTTTGACTTTTTATTAAATAAAATTTTTGACATAAAAACACGCTCGAAACATAGAGATAATTAATTTCTACATTTGAATAAAAAAAATAAAAATAACACAATTGATCGATTGAATTTACAAATATCTAAATTTGTTAATAACTCACTAATATGTGACAAATTACTCCCACCCAGTATCACCTATCTGAGCGGGGATCACGAACCGATAACCTGAAATAACTGCGCTCTCGCAAGCGCCAAACACAAGCAACGAGGGGTGAGCTTCGAAAACATGTAATAGTATAAAATAACTGAAAAGAACACGTAAGAAAAAATATTAAACACTGTATCATATCAAATCTCAACAACAAGAATAATCAAGGTAAAACATTGATACAGTCCACAACATCAAGTAAGTAAATACACAAATCAAGTAATGTTATGCATGCTCTTAGACTCCTGCTCTTTCTTTGGTACCATTCTAACTCTGAAGTACTTGGTTAAGAGGCTTGATCTATGCCACCACGCAAGTAGACGGACAATTCAAATTGGCCCTATCCTCATAGATCCCCTCAACTCAACTCGAGAGACATATACGCGACAGTCGAGGTAAACATGTGTTGCATGGTAGTTCCCGACATTTGGAGTGCTACGTCTAAGTCACTTAGGAATTCCCCACCCGAATACCTCCAAGGTCTAACAATCTTGCCCTAAGGCTCAACAGCAGACCGCCACGATCAAGCTCATTCAGTTTTACTTCCCCATAATCACTAGGCTTGTTAGGCCCTACCTATATGATGACCAAATAATCTCCACTTCAAAAACTGTCAACAACTACTTTCTCCCCTCGTTGTCCTAGGTTACTTACTCTATTAAGGAATCATCGTTGGCACGGGTCGAATTCGTCACTATTCAATTAAATACAATATGCATTTCATGATATTCATCAAGGTGGTAATATCACAAGTCAAGTAGTACACATTGTCATTGTAGATTTCTATAGTCATACATTACATTTAGAGTTCATCATCATAATACGTTATCTCAAATAATAAAGGGTCTTCACTCACATATAATAATAATAATAATAATAATAATAATAATAATAATAATAATAATAATAATAATAATTCTAGATCATTCACACACACCACATCAATTGCAAGACAAATAATTACAATTCATCACATTTTATATCATATATCAATATCAACGATAGATATAAACTAAGCACAAAATGCATCAAATACACAATTCCATAATAATTCAACTATTGCACAATCTTCAAAAATCAAATCAAACAACATCCTATAAAATTTTCTAATTCATATTTTATCCTCACAAAATTCAAGTTTGCTCATTAATCAATTATTACTCAAAGGGCTTCTGCCATACGTAGCGAGCCCCTAATTAATTGTGGGAAATACAGTATTCCCGTTCATCTCACTTAATTTATACTCATGCATTCGAACTCACTCTCACCGCATACCTAAATTTGATGCTTTCATAAGATATAAGGACCATAATGATTTTCAGCATGATGTTGACAACACGCAACGAACGACTCCAAAAGCATCGACGAATTTACAGAGTCAATGAAACATGGCTGATAATTTACGCGGACTATAAAAATCAATGTTACATAGTTAATAAAAATATTAAGAGAATAAACATATTCGAAACAAAGTGAAACAAGTTATCAGAAAAGGCCTCACCGACGTGTTAGAGCACCGACAGGGTCCGACTTCAACTTCCCCGAAACAGACAAAAGAGTAGTGCTTCTTGAAGGTTTTGACGAGAGGAGTTCAAAAACGATATCAGTTTTTCAAGATAATGAACGCGTTGTTCGGAATTCAAGAAAACAACCGCGACAATGGTGGAAACCCATTTTTTAAAATGTAACGGTTGACGATTTCGAGCATTGGTAATGAAAGAGGGTGTTTCGTGGAGTCCAAATATGGTCTTGGTTTTCGTTGGTCAAAAGGTGGACGTTTGATTTTTGACAAAGAGAAATAAGACGTTTCAACTTGCGATTCAAGTTGAGAATGAAAGAGGAGGTCACAACGATCACGAATGTGGTCTCAGTTTAGTAAGGCATCCACCGTAATGATTGTGGTTGACGAAAAGAGAAAGAGGGGAAAGGTTGCGGCAGTGCTTACACGAAGAAGGAGGAAACGCGTTTTTATTTGTTCTCATTCTTTTTTTTTTCTTTAATATTATTATTATTATTATTATTATTAATTAATTAAATTTAACTCTTGCATAGAGGCCAAATCCATAAAACAAATCTTTCTCATTTTTAAACACAATTTAATTTCTAAAATATTACTAATATTTCAAATCCAAATATTTTATAAAATAAAGTAACTAATATTTTTAAAAAAAAAAATATTAATAATTAAGATTCTCATATTTAAAATAATCACTATAATTATACTTATATTTTTCAAATACTCACATTAAAATACTATCATTATTAGAGTATATTTGAAATTATAAAATAAACAAATATAACATCAAATTATTTATCTACAATAATGTTTAGTTAAAAAAAAAATAATTTATTATAAAATTTGGGGTGTTACATGATAAACTAATAAGGTTGATAATTTAATGACTTACAATCCTCAAGAGAAGGAAGTGAATGAGAAAATTATTCTCTTAGTCGATTTTTCAGTGACAACTGATAACTTTGATTTAAAATCGAATGCGTTTTGTGCTACTATTAAGGATGATTCTACGGATACGCGTCTTAAGACCCCAATGGACATTGATATTTTAAATATGAAATTTATAAAGATGAATTTTGTCTTTGAAGAATAGATTACTACAATTCCAACAACATATATACATTTTTCACAAGTTAATATCAAGTTAAGGTCCAAATTCAAGTAGCTTTATGTTGAACACAATGAAATTTAATAAGACGATGACATGTACTTTTCAAGGTTTGCTATAAAATATTGTTGAAACACAACGGGTGTATTTAACAAGATAAGTGACAAACAATTTTAAAAGTCTTAGAGATTTTAAATAGTGGTTGCCCCGTTTTTGAACGCTCTAAAGTTTATGCGAGTGTTGCAATTACGAATACTACTTTATAATTTGTGGTTCCACTAGTGTCAACTTATGACAATATTACATATATCTTATTAAAATATTTTAATATATCGTGTAATGGGTCAAATATTATGTTTTATGAAGGTGAAATATCTCGTACTAGTGCGCTACGTTTAATCATTAATTTATATTATAAAATATATATATATATATATATATATATATATATATATATAAAACATTCCTTTTTTTTTTATTTTCTTTGGGTTGTTTGTAACCGCTCTCATGCATATTTCATACAATTTTTACCTTATTTTTTTTATTAATTTTTTAATGTGTTTGTTGATAATGGTAATATTAGTTTTTTTAGTTGTACAATAAGTAACTAAATTAATACAGATAATAAAATGATTTACATATGTATGGTAATTCATTATTACTCTCAAAGAAGGAATAAGAAAAGAAAATGGAAATATTAAAAAAAAAATCATTTGCTTCAAATTATTAAAGTGAATATAGTTTACAAATATATTTAATCATATATCATCATATCTCTATAAACATATATATGTCCGTGCCAATAGTTTACGAAAAAATATGACACCCATACAAAACCATACATCTACTAAATTCTTCATCTGTGTATGTAAAGTATACACCATCAATATTGAAACCACTATATACTTTAGTTGTCGACATTTTCTGGAAATATTGACAGTCACATGCATCTAACGTATTATTTATTCGTGCAAGCTTCCAAACATGAACTCACGATGACATTAACTCCACGAGCATCTGTAAATTATTGAAACAACCACCGATAATTAATTGAATTAAATTTTATATGGTCAGACTGATATATACAATTATAAAATTAAATAGGGAAAAGTATAAATACCACTATTGACGTTTATCAACTTGGAATTAACAGACGTAGTTGTACAATCAATAACAACTTTTGAAGATATCTTATGGCATTTTATTAATTCACAAGCACCAACACAAGCCATATATAATGGTATTTCTTCAATTAAGTATCTACATGTTATGGCACACTTGGCTAAACAAAGGATACAACAGATTGAGCGGTGTATTGGTGGTGACGAAGGTGTTGTACAATCAATAACAACTTTTGAAGATATCTTACGGCATTTTATTAATTCACAAGCACCAACACAAGCCATATATAATGGTATTTCTTCAATTAAGTATCTACATGTTATGGCACACTTGGCTGAACAAAGGATACAACAGATTGAGTATTTCTTCCATTAAGTATCTACATGTTATGGCACACTTGGCTGAACAAAGGATACAACAGATTGAGCGGTGTATTGGTGGTGACGAAGGTGCAACAGAATCTGTAACACCCCGGCCATTCGGCGATACCGGCAATATTACCTCACGATCTTCTCGTCCCCCCTTTCCTCAAATTGGAAATCCTGGTGAGTTTTTGCCTTCCGTGGGATTCGAGCCCGGTACCTAGGGGATAAGTACCACCTCATCACAATCCCACTACCAATTGAGACTAGCTACCCCAATGACTCATCAGCAATTAAAGATACAATGATAACTCATTATTTTGTTAAAAGTACCTTTTAATTTTATTGTTAAATAATTGAAAAATATGTTCATTGCTTATATCAATTGAATGAATTTAATTATCAAATATATGTTATTGGGAAATAGTATATCCATCATTATTTTTTTTTCTTGATTATATATATAATACTTTTTTATAGAGTAATTGATTGTATTTCTATTATAGTGTTATAAAGTTGTTAGATGTGTTTTATATTTTAAAAAGTTACTCTCTTTGTCAGACCTAAGTTAAATTTGTTAAATGTTTCATGATATGATTTAGTCTTTATTGTAAGGAGTAAAATTACTAATATTTGGTTTGAAAGAACTAGTTGAAATTAACAAGGTACTTGGAATGTGTTTCATTTAACAAAACTAAATGAAGTACGTTATTATTGACAAAATCTATATGTTACGTTTTATATGTAAATTACAGTGAGTAACTCTATGGTATTTTATTTCATAATTGAATGATAAATGTTGTGTGTTTAATTGATTTATAGTGTCATGTTGTTAGTCTATCATGCTATGTTAGTTGATTTTCTACATGTTGTGCTTAATTGGAGATTGAATGTCTTAAATATATTTATAGACTAAGTTTGAATCTTGAGGGTGGTAAGTTAGATATTAGTTCACTCACCGCAAATTTCGAGGATGAAATTGTTTAACAAGGGGAGAATTGTAACACCCTAAATTTGATAATAAACTATTTTATACATTAAATAGGATTTTAAATAATTAATTTGATGTTAAAATTTATTTAGAATATATGTTGATAAATTTCGTGAGTAATTTTTGCTATAAGGATGCTTTCTATGATGTGTTCGTTTGATAGATATTATATTTAATGAGCAACACAAATAATAAATATTTATTTTATTATTCTATATATTTTTCTAAAAATAATAGTATTTTAGTTTAATATTTAAAAATAAAAATAAAATATTTTATGTGATTTTACGTGTATATACGTGTACCCAATTAATGTAATATTTTTTTGTGTATTAGATTGATGTTAAGTATGTACATAGTTATATTTTAATTATTTACAACTACTTTCTATTTTAAATTATTTAATTTATAAATAATTATCTTGAGATGTTAGTAATTAATATAAATTGTTGATGTTATATTTATTTATTTTATCGTTTTGACTATTTTATAAAGATGATAGTATTTTTATGGGTTGATTTTGAGAAATATTATAGTAATAATTATAGTTATTATAAAAATGTGTTTTATGGGTTAGATCCATATAGAAGAATAAAACCTAATTAAACATATTATTAAAAAAATAAATAAATATCCATATAATTGTTTCTTTAAAATAAATAGATAAATAAATAATAATGATACATTAAAATATATAGGACAAACTAAATTGTAGAATCCGATTGATATATGTAAGGTAGGCATGGGCTGTTAACTAATTTTACAAATATTTAGATGAGTTTGTTAGGTTTTGTTACTTGTTTTCTATCTGCCGCTTTCCAAAACAAAAACATAAATAAAGAGACCTTGTGAACCCTGATTTGTACTAAAATAAAACAAAACAAAGAAAAGGGAAGGGAGTTGAAGGGGATGCCGTAAAACCAAAGAGTAAAACACAACAACAACCTATCGTTTTTGACACAGGTGATGGATAACTGTCCCGTAAAAGCTTCTCCATTTTAATCCAAATTTGAGTACGTTATTTCATTTATTTAACTTGTCAGTTAAACATAATTTTCCAGATTTTTAACAACCCCAATCTCTCTCTAAAATACCGACTTCTTCATTTGTAGAATTCGTTATTTTGCACTTTTCTCCTTCACCGTAAGTCCGATTTGAGTGAAACCGACGCCAAAACGATCGTGTGAAAAGTGCCTATATTATGGTAATTTTCTTTGACCGATTTTCAAAATTAGTTTTTAGAATATTTTCTCATAATTTATTTTTAACGTTTACCCATAAACTGTCGAGTTAGATCGATTGAAGGACAAAGAGTCAATGAACAAAGGTTGTTTGCTCGTGGAATCGTATTTGTGTGTGAAAGCGTCAAAATAAGGTAAAGGGTGAGAGAGCGTTTGAATTCATGAGTATAATATATTGTGGGATGAACGGGAAAACCGTATTTGCCAACGATTCATCCGGAGCTTGCTATGTACGGCAGTAGCCCTTTGAGAGATAAATTGATTAATTTGAAATATGAGAATTGTAAGATTAAAAAGTGAAATAGAAATTTTTATAAGTTGATTGATTTAATTTTTGATACTTTTGTGGTAGTTGATATTTGTTATTATTGTGATGTTGGATGTTGAATGAAATTATGTGATGTGATAATAAAATATGGATGCATGGTTTGATATATGCTTACGTGATGATAATGATGATTTTTGATTGATGATAGTGATGTTATAAAATTGTGATGAGTTTATACGATGATCATGATTATTTATGATTAATGATATTATAAAATTGTGATGAAAATATTGAAGTACCCCATACTTGATGAGATAGTGATGATTCTTAAATATGGTGCTCTTAATGGAGTAGTCTAAGCTAACGAGGGGAGAAAATAAATATTGTGAATTTGTAAAGTGAAGATTATTTTGTCATCATATATGTAGGGCCTGACAAGCCTAGTGATTCTGGGGAAGTACAACTGAATGAGCCTGATCGTGGCGGTCTGCTGTCGAGCCTTAAGGTAAGATTGTTAGACCTTGGAGGTATTCCGGTGGGGAATTCCTAAGTGACTTGGAGGTAGCACTCCAAATGTCGGGAGCTACCATGCAACACACGTTTACCTCGACTGTCGCGTATATGTGTCTCGGGTTGAGTTGAGGGGATCTATGAGGACAGGGTCAATTTGAATTGTTCGTCCACCAGGATAGTGGCATAGTATCATGACCTCCTAACCAAGTACTTCAGAGTTAGAATGGTACCACATTGTGAAGCAGAGTCTAAGCTCATGCATATCATTGCATTTCCTTGTGATTGTTTTGTTGTGATTGATGTGTTTCAAAGGTAATATTAATTAGATGATTTGATGCAAATTATAATGAGATGATTATTTTACTTGAGTGACTTTGATGTTATAATATGATACTATTTAATTAAATATTTTGATATATCGTAAAGTGATTATGATAGGGTTCTATTATGATTGTTTTCGTGTTCTTCTTAATCATATTATACTATTAACATGATTTCAAAACTCACCTCCTTCATTTTTTGTGTTTGAATGGCTGGGCAATGCGTTTGCGAAATCGCAGTTATTACAGGTTAATGAGTCTTGACGTTCAAGTTTGGGAGGAACCCCACTCTGATAGGTGATACTAGGAACAAGGGTTTTAATTTATATTGGTTCCATATATGTAGCCAACGCCAAACAAATTGAAAAATATTATGTCATAGAATCTAAATTCATAAAAAAGATTTTAAAAGTGATGAATAAAATAATATACTTTTTTAAAACATATGGTTATGCGTAATATAACACCCCAATTTCTCTTTACCTTATTTTAAATAGTATAATAATACAATACTATATTTTTATTTTATTTTTATATATGAGTGTTAATATGTGTTTTAATTGGTATCTTTAACACTAATAAAATGGGTTAATGATAAGAATAACTATAGTCATAATAATAATAAATAATAATAATAATAATAATAATAGTAACCATTACAATAAATAATAATAATAATAATAATAATAATAATAATAATAATAATAATAATAATAATAATAACTCTAGTAGTGAGAATAGGCAATGGCCACAAAAAGCCCATGTTTTCTAGCAGGCCTTGATCACCAACCCTAAGTTACCCACATATACATATATGTAGAAGTGATAGGCTAAATAGGTTTTAAAAAAAATTATGCCGTGCTTTCCATTCCAATTCCCAAGCGTACTTTCCCTTCCAAGCACAGTGTCATGCACACACATTGGTAATTACCAAAAACAAGCCTTATACATTGCTAATTTCCAAAAAAAGAAGAAAGAAGGATTTGTTGTTGTCGTATTGCCTCTAGCCTTGTTTCATTAACCAAATATCAGGTACACCTTCCCAATTCTATCAATTATTTTAAAATAAGGCACTTATATCAATATAGGGCTGTTGATCAACGCATGGTAATGTTGAATAGTATGTACAGGGTCCTAGTTATTATATCGAATTATACGAGTACATAACATATATGCCGTTATTTTAATTTTTAATAATATCTAAGCGTATGATCAGATCATCGTAACACTAAGCATGTGTCCCTTTATTCTAAATTTTAGGATTAGACATACCACTGAACTATGTTACTGAATGTATATTCAAAATTAACTTAATTTACTTATTTATTTACTATTTATTTATTCAATTACTAAATTATGTATTTATTTATTTATTATTTATTTATTTATCATTTATTTTATTATTTATTTACTCAATTACTTATTTATTTAATTATTTATTTAATTATTATTTATTTATTTTTTATTTATTAATTTACGTATTTATTTATTAGTAAATTTTTATTAATTCATTTTATTATTTAATTATTCATTTACTTATTTATTTATCATTTATTTTATTATTTATTTATTCATTTACTTACTTAATTATTTATTATTTATTTTGTTCTTTATTTATTTACTTATTTATTGTTTATTTATTAATATACGTACTTATTTATTT
>JBBPBS010001075.1:106124-130663 GCA_037974835.1 Cicer judaicum | reverse complement strand
TTTATTTTATAATTTATTTATTTATTCCGTTACTTATTTAATTATTTATTTAATTATTTGTTTATTTATTTATTCATTTATTTATTTACTCCTTAACGTATTTACTTATTTATTTATATATTTACTTACTTATTTTTTATTTCCTTATTCATTTACTTATTTATTTATTTATTATTTTATTATTTATTCATTTACTTATTCGTTTAATTATTATTTATTTTATTTATTCAATTACTTATTTGTTTATTTATTATTTATTTTGTTGTTTATTTATTTCTTTATTTATTCATTTATTCATAGTAATTAGTTTATTTGTATTTGGTGGTTGTGTGGCTATAATTTCCTCGCGGGCTATTAGAGACGACGACCGACAAAGAAACGACTCGTTAGCATATCAGATTCATTGGACGGAATCTTCAGTCGAGGTAAGGGGTGGGATGAGGTTCGATTTTATGAGTGTAAAATAACGTGAGATAAACGGGAATGCTGAAATTCCCAAAAGTTCATTCGAGGCTTACTACGTACAGTTGAGCCCTATTGAGTAATAATAATAAATTGATAAAATGTGAATGGTAATAGTGAGGACTAAAATATAATTTAGCAACCCATAGAATTGTCATGAATTTATATCAGGATTGCATTATGTATGATTTTATGAAAACTTATACTGATTGTTAATGTATGAATGATATGTACTTGAATGTTTTTGACATTTGATTGAATTTGTGATATTACTAAAATGTGCCACCTGTTGAAATTCCTTATTATGTGATTGATACAATTGAATTGTGTGTTGTGAGTAGTGTAAACCAAATATTGTGATTTTATTGTGATTGACTGATAAAGATAAACCATGATGAAATATTATGAAGTCAAATTGAAACTTATTGAGTTATGATGATCGAGTAAGTTTGAGACATGTGTTGTAGATTTTGGAGTTAGGGTTATTTTGTCATCATATAGGGAGGGTTTGACAAACCTAGTGAATTGGGGAAGTACAACTGAATGAGCCTGATCGTGGAGGGCTACAATCGAACTGTAAGGTAAGACTGATAGACCTTGGGGGTACACCTAGTGGGGAATTCCTAAGTGGATTAGTGGGTTATTCCCTAAGGCCGGGACCTACCGTGCAACACAAGAGTACCCCGACTGTCGCGTATATGTGTCTCGGGTTGAGTTGAGGGGATCTATGAGGACTTGGCCATTCATGAATTCTCCGTCCACTCTTGTAGTGGCATAGTATCAGGCCTCCTAACCAAGTACTTCAGAGTAAAATGATACCAAATGATGAAGTATAGAGTATAGGACATGCATAGCATTGCATTATTTCAATTGTCTTATTATGAATGGATTTGATAAGTCGCTGATATTATACACTTGAAATTTTTGGAGATTGTGATAATTTAATTGTTTGCGTGTTCGCCTCGTGTATTTTATACTGTTACATAATTTCGATACTCACCCCTCGTTGTTTGTGTTTGGCGTTTGCGACGGACGCAGGCGAGCTGTAAGTTGCAGGTGATGACTAATGCCATCAGAGAGGCGGAAGCCGTCATGTCTTGGAGACTCTATTTATATGCATTGTATTGATGTTATTTTGAGTATTTTATTTTGGGAATTTCCGCTCTGATAGTGACATCGGGTGGGGACTTTATTTACACTGAATTTAAACATAAGTACGTGTACTTTAAAAAAAAAAGGAGTTGGTTGTTTGATATTATGATTCTGATTTCATTATGTTGATGGAAAGTTTGAATTTATGTGACATGTTTATGATTCCGATGAGGCGGTACTTATCCCCTAGGTACCGGGCTCGAATCCCTTGGAAGGCAAAAACTCGCAAGATTTTCAATTTGGGGGAAAAGGGGGGTGCGAGAAGCTCGTGAGGTAGCATTGCCGGTATCGGGAATGGCCGGGGTGTTACACATAAAAATTGTCCTTAATAATCTAGAGTTTAAATAAGAGGTAAGTTTTGTTACAACTGAGATTTTAACTTTAGTATTCTCGACCGATTCAACCATCACTGAACCATATTCACTATTTGAGCCCAATGACTTAGTTAAAAAAAGAAAATATAATATAAAAATAGGGAGTCATCATTTATATTTTCATTAATGTAAAATTAAATTATAAATTCTAATAAACTAGAGTAAAGACCTCAAGTATCACTGCGAGAAATTTTACAAGGGATGATAAACTAATAAGGTTGATAATTTAATGACTTACAATCCTCAAGAGAAGGAAGTGAATGAGAAAATTATTCTCTTAGTCGATTTTTCAGTGACAACTGATAACTATGATTTAAAATCGGATGCGTTTTGTGCTACTATTAAGAACAATTCTATGGAAACGCGTCTTAAGACTCCAGTGGACATTGATATTTTAAATATGAAATTTATAAAGATGAATTTTGTCTTTGAAGAATAGGATACTACAATTCTAACAACATATATACATTTTTCACAAGTTAATATCAAGTTAAAGTCCAAATTCAAGTAGCATTATGTTGAACACAATGAAATTTTATAAGACGATGACATGTACTTTTGAAGGTTTGCTATAAAATATTGTTGAAACACAACGGTTGTATTTCACAAGATAAATGACAAACAATTTTAAAAGTCTTAGAGATTTTAAGTAGTGGTTGCCCCGTTTTGAACGCTTTAAAGTTTATGCGAGTGTTGCAATTACGAATACTACTTTATAATTTGTGGTTTCACTGGTGTCAACTTATGACAACATTACATATATCTTATTAAAATATTTTAATATATCGTGTAATGGGTCATATTAGTTAGAGATCATATAAAACGCTGACGTAGAGAAATAGGTAAGGAAGTGTTATGTCAATTTTGAAAAGTGATTTTTTTTTTCAAAATAGGTTGGGAAAACAAAGACTATCGCCTTTTTAAAATTGAAAAAAGTTTTGTTGGATATAAGTCCCCCTCATCATGATTTTGACATAATTAACAAACATACAATGTTCATGCATCATTTGATAAAACTAACACTTTGAACTGAGTTACATTCCAGGAAAATCAAGTAAACACTATACACTTGGACACAAGCTTGGAACAAAAGGAATCAAGTAAAAAGTAGAGAATGAGCTGGAGAATGATGCAATTCTACATAGTGTCATTAGTGGTTATAGTAGTTACTAAGTAGAATCATCCATGTGATTTCATGCTTAAGTATTTGCCAAATTTTAAAATAAAATCGATTGGGAAATTGCTAAATCCATTGTGCAATCCAATCGATTGCTTGACTCAGAATTACAGTTTTCACTAAGTACATCGATTGAGAAATCGATTACTTAAAGGTTTTAAGTGAAACCTGAACTCTGGGTTTAAACCAATCGATTGGACAATCGATTAGCACGTCTATTGGAAAATCGATTTTGTTACTTACAGAAGCCAAGCTAATTCTTTGCAAATCGATTGGCAAATCGATTCAGAAAACTCTTTTTCATCAGACTTGGCCTCTGTAACCAACCAATCGATTGAACAATCAATTGGGACATCAATTAAGAAATCGAATTGTTAAGTCACAAAGACAACCACTTATTGAGGCAAATCGATTATGAAAAAACTTTTTATCAGACTGAGCCTCTATGATAAATCAAATCGATTGAGACATCAATTGAAACTTGTTTCTTAACTTGCAAGATATATACTAATCGATTAGGTAATCGATTGAGAAAATGATATGCTTAATCATATATCATAAACAAGTCTCTAATCGATTGGCACATTGATTTTCAACTAAATGGCTGAGCCACTGTAACAAGCCAAATCGATTGAAGTAAAATAACTAAATCACTGCGACTAGTACAACCAGTTGACGAATCAATTGAAGCAAAATGTTTGAGTCACTGTGATCAGTTTAATCGATTGACAAATCGATTAGCTTAAAGTTTTATGTTACATCAGCCAATTGCCAAATCGATTATGAGTACATATGAGTTGACTGCTTAATTGATTGTTTTGATCTCGTTGTTTGAACAAAACACCTATAATCGATTACTCAATCGATTCTGATATGAACATGCTTCTATTTCTAAATGTAAGCATTAAAAGAATCAATTGCTAAATCGATTCATTCATATATTTTCAAGAACCAAGAAAAACAAGAAACACGATAATCGATTGGGAAATCGATTGTGCTGTTTTAAACCTTTATAAAATTTATTGAGGAATCAATTTGACTGTGTTTTTCTTAAACATATATAAGTTGACTCAAATCACTTTTTCTCACAACTTACACACTTTTCATAGAACTTTGAGATTACTTTGACAGAACTTCGAAACACTTCAAACAATTATTTTCGCACATTTTTTCACAACACTTTGAGAGAAAATAATTTGGTTGCAAATCCTTATAGTGTGAATGTCATTGTGTGATTGAGTCGCATTCTTGAATGATCGTTGATCTTTTTGTCATTTCTGTAAACAATAATTGTAAAGAAAATTCTGTAAAAACCCAATATAGAAACTGGTAGCTATCTTCGTGGTGAGGGTGTTCGTCAAAGAAGAAGCTTCATCGTTATCTTGGGAGAGTTAGGCGATTAACTTGAGGGATACGGTAGCTGAAAAATAGAAGCGAGAAGAGTTTGATAGATAGGCTTGTGTTAGCTAGACAATCTGTAAAATACACTCTAGACGATTGTATTGGAAAAAGGCTGAAATCGGTTCGATTTCGGGACTGGATGTAAGCTGTCATACTAACAGCTGAACCAGTATAAATCTTGGTGCAATCTCTCTTAACCCTTTCTCTTTATTTCAATTTTGTATGAAAGCTTTATCTTGAATGTATGTGTTAGCAAAATTCCATCTTGATTGATATTGTTGAATGAGCATTGTATGTGTACACTTGTATTGTTTTACATGCAATCTTTGGTCCAGAATAAACCCTGTTAATTGACTATCTTGTTAAGGTTAGAATTAATCACGCTTGAATTGAAATAATATTGATCACGTTGGTTTTGATATTAATTTCAATACTTAGGAAAAATTGAATTACTTTTCTTGTAACCTTGCATAAAATTTCCTAAGATCAGAAGTCATATAACCAAAAATTGGCATCAAGTGCCTGACTTTAATAGAGTAACTCTCATAAAAGAAAATGACTTATGTATAATTTTTAGGAGAAGGTGCATCTTTGGCCAGGCCTCCTGCTTTTAATGGGGCTGCCTACATGTATTGGAAAGAACGCATGTTGATCTTTTTAGAAGCATCTAGTTTAGACATATTAGAAGCTGTACTAGAAGGACCCTATGTGCCAAAAATAGCTGGCACAGATAATTCTTTCATCCCAAAACCCAGATCAGATTGGTCTGACGATGACAAGAAAAAGGTAGGATACAATGCTAAGGCTAAAAACATAATTACATCTGCATTATCTGCTGACGAATTTTTCAGGGTGTCTAATTGCAAATCTGCCAAGGAGATGTGGGACACATTGCAGCAAACTAATGAGGGTACAACTGATGTAAAGAGAGCCAGAAACAATACAATGATGCACGAGTACGAACTGTTCAACATGAAGAAAGAGGAATCTATTAATGATATGCATACAAGATTCACTCACATAGTCAACAATCTACATGCTCTTGGCAAGGAGATTGACACTGATAAGCAAATCAGCAAGGTGATGAGGTGCTTGACTAGAGAATGGTAGCCAAAGTTTACTGCCATAGCAGAATCAAAAGACCTTGGAACCATGTCAATCGCAACACTCTTTGGAAAACTGAGAGAGCATGAGATGGAATTGCATAGACTAAGTGAAGCTGAACAGACTGACACAAAAAGAAAAGGGCTGTCTTTGAAAGCCCAAGCACATCAAACTAAGTCTGAACAAGAGACCTACATTGATGAGTCAAATAGTGAGACTGATGAAGATTCAGAAATTGGTTTACTGGTCAGAAAATTCAAAAACTTTCTGAAAAAGAAGGATAATAAGTTCAGAAAACCCTCAAACTCAAAAACAAATGACAACAAGATAACATGCTTTGAGTGTGGGAAGACTGGACATATAAAATCAGAGTGCTTCAGATTACAAAACAAAAACAAGAATGCAAAGGCTAAAGGAAATCAACCACCTCCAAAAACCAGAAAAGCCTACATTGCATGGAATGATAACGATGATGAATCCAGTGCATCTTCAGAAGAAGAAGAAGCTAATCTTTGTCTAATGGCTAATGCGGATTCAGACTCTGAAAATGAAGTAAGTTCTAACTCTAATCCTTCATATGATGAACTGCATGATGCGTTTAATGAATTTCATGATGAGTATGTTAGTACAATCAAACAGTTAATTAGTACTAAGAAGTTGTTAGAAGAAAAATGCATGTTGTATGATGAAATTAAACTGGAACATGCATCTCTTAAAGACATAAATGAAAATCTGAAGAAGGAAAATCATGCACTGCATTGTGATATAGAAAAGTTTAACAGTGATAAAAACAAGTTAGATATGCTTCTTGGAAATCAAAGAAATCTAAATGAAAAATCTGGACTGGGATATAAACCAAATATGCATGTTAAACATAATCACAATAAACATGGAATTGGATATAGACATACCAGGAATGTTAAACATAATCACAATAAACATGGAATTGGATATAGACATACATGGAATGTTAAACATAATCAGAATTTTGTTAGATCTAGACATATGCATGATATCTTTACCAAACCAAATCAGATTTCATCCTATGTTGTGTCATGTCACTTTTGCTGTAAAAAGGGACATATGATTTTTAATTGTAAATTAAGAAAACTTGCCAACAAAGGATGGAAACAGATTTGGAAAGTGAAGACACCAATATTTGAAACTAACCCCCCAAGACCCAATTTAAATTGGGTACCTAAAACCAGCTTTTAATTTTTGTTGCAGACGTGCTTGACATCCAATAGGCACCTATGGTACCTAGATAGTGGATGCTCCAAGCATATGACAGGAGACAAGACAAATTTCTTGTCCCTAACCTTAAAAGATGGTGGATTTGTTAAATACGGTGATAATAACAAAGGGAAAATACTCGGTATTGGAGATATTGGGAACGAATCGACTACGGTGATTAAAGACGTTCTGTATGTAAGAGATCTAAAACACAATCTGATTAGTATAAGTCAACTATATGATAAGGGATTCCAGGTACAATTTAATTCTAAGTCTTGTATAATTGAGCATAAGGAAAATAAGGACATAAGGTTAGTAGGTGACAGGGTTAATAACATTTATATGCTTGATTTTAATGCTTTGCCTGCTAGTTCTATCTGCTGTTTGTTGTCAAATTCTGATGAAAACTGGTTTTGGCATAAGAGAGTAGCTCATATCCATATAGACCACCTCAACAAACCAGTTAGTAAAACAGTTAGTTATAGGACTCCCAAACAGAAAGTTCACTAAGGATAGGTTGTGTGATTCCTGTGAGAAAAGTAAGCTAGTTAAATCCTCTTTTCCCCAAATAGATATGATCAAAACCAAATAGGGTTTTGCAGTTGATACATATGGACCTGTTTGGTCCATCCCAAGTGAAAAGCTTTGGAGGAAACCTTTATGACTATGTATTGGTAAATGATTACTCTAGGTATAGATGGACTTATTTTCTGACTCACAAGAGTGAGGCATTCTCTATTTTCAAAACATTTGCTACTTTAGTACAAAATGAGAATAACCAGAAAATTATCTCCATCAAAAGTGATCATGGAGGTGAATTCCAAAATGATTCTTTTAAATACCTACTGTGAACAAAATGGCATTCAACAGAAGAGTTGGCTAGAACTATGATTAAAGACTCAAACCTTCCTAAGTATTTCTGGGCTGATGCCATTAACACTGCCACACATGTAGTTAATAGAGTTCTGATTAGGCCACTACTTAGAAAAACTCCCTATGAGTTGTACAAGGATAAAAAACCAAACATCTCTTACTTTAGAGTCTTTGGATGCAAATGCTTTGTGTTAAACAATGGCAAAGAACATCTAGGAAAGTATGACCCTAAGGCAGATGAAGGTATTTTCCTAGGTTACTCATAAACTAGTAAGGCCTATAGAATCTACAACAAAAGAACAAAAACCATAGAGGAGTCAGATCATGTAAAATTTGATGAACTATTTGCTGAAAACTTGAACAACACTCCTCCTATAGTTGATGCTTCTTTGGATGAAGTTGTAGAATCTGAACCATTAGAACCTACTGAAACAGCACCTCCAACAAACATTCACTGTGTAGAACCTATTAGGGTAGATGACTTACCTAAGGAGTGGAAGTTGAACAAAAATCACCCCATTGATAACATAATAGGGGATATCTCTAAAGGAGTTGCAACTAGGAAGAACCTCAGACATTTCTACAATTTCACAGCCTTTGTATCTCAGGTAGAACCCAAAAACATAAAAGAAGCTCTCATGGACAATGATTGGATCATTGCCATGCAAGAGAAGCTTAACCAGTTTGAGAGAAACAAGGTGTGGATCTTAGTTCCCAAACTAGTAGATAAACACATCATAGGAACCAGATGGGTGTTTAGGAACAAGATGGATGAAAATGGAGTCATAACTAGGAACAAAGCTAGATTAGTTGCCAAAGGTTATAATCAAGAAGAGGGAATATATTATGATGAAACCTATGCCCCTGTAGCTAGACTAGAAGCCATTAGAATCCTACTGGCTTATGCTTGTATAATGGACTTTAAACTTTATCAAATGGATGTGAAAAGTGCCTTTCTCAATGGTGACATCCAAGAGGAAGTTTTTGTTAGCCAAACACCTGGATTTGAAAATCCTGATTTTCCAAATCATGTATTTTTAAGAGGAAATGTGGACAAGACACTTTTTATTAAAAAGGATGGGAAAGACATCTTGCTGGTCCAAGTATATGTTGATGACATAATATTTGAATCCACAAATAATAAGCTGTGCCAAGAATTTTGAAAACACGATGCAAGCTAGATTTGAAATGTCAATGATGGAAGAGCTATCTTTCTTCTTGGGATTTCAAATCAACCAAAGCAAGAATGGTATTTTCCTAAGCCAAACCAAATACTGCAATGATTTATTAAAGAAATTTGGTTTTGATAAGTTTAAATCCATTGATACACCTATGAGACAAACCTGCCATTTAGATAGAGATGAGAAGGGAAAACCAGTAGATGCAACATTATTCAGAGGAATGATAGGATCTCTGCTATACCTTACAGCTTGTAGGCCTAATATAATGTTTAGTGTATGCATGTGTGCTAGATACCAAGCAAACCCAAAGGAGTCACATCTAAGTGCAGTCAAGAGGATCTCTAGATATCTTATAGGAACCAAAAATCTAGGCTTGTGGTATCCTAAGGGATCTACTTGCACCCTAGTTGGTTACTCAGATTCTGACTTTGCTGGATATAAAATAGATAGGAAAAGTACCTCAGGTACTTATCACTTATTAGGAAACTCCCTAGTTTCTTGGCATAGCAAGAAACAAACTAGCATTGCATTGTCCACAGCTGAAGCTGAGTACATTGCAGTTGGAAGCTGTTGCGCTCAAATTCTCTGGATGAAGCGACATCTCTGTGATTTTGGTGGTAATCTAGGAGTTGTGCCTATCATGTGTGATAACACAAGTGCAATTAGCATCACCAAAAATCTTGTGATGCATTCTAGAACCAAACACACAGAGATAAGGCATCACTTTATAAGAGATTAATATCAAAATGGGAACATAAAGCTGGAATATGTCAACACAGTTGATCAGTTAGCTGACATTTTCACCAAAGCTTTACCCAAGGATAGCTTTTCCCTTATTAGAATGAGACTAGGAACCATAGATCATGATGAAATCTGATTCCTATGAGACACAAATCGATTGCAACATCGATTATCCTGCGACTAAACAACAAATTAGCTTTATGAAATCGATTGCACAATCGATTTATGAGACACAGTGTCTGAATTGTCAAATTCAGAAATTCGAGCGAGCATCGATTGCACAATCGATTTGTACATGCAGATATCTATTTTTACTGAAGTAGTCTTCAAATCACTCGAATGCTAAATCGATTGATGTCTTGGATGATAGTTTAAAGAATCGATTGAATAATCGATTCATTTTTCCCCAAACTTCAAAAATGAGAAACTTTGCAAAACTCTAGCCCGAGCGTCGAATTAGGAATCGATTGGAACCATTTTGTTTTAAATCTGCACTTAATTGAATCTACTTGGAAATCGATGCTGAGATGATTTTTTCTGAACTAATATGCAAATCGATTTGAGACCTCGATTTAGTAATTAAAACAATAGATTTAGGAATCGATTAAAAATATGACCGTTGCACAATTTTTACTAGCCGTTGAAAGGCAATGATGACTAAATCGATTTCACTTCCCCAACAACGGTAACACAATCGATTGACCAATCGATTTACTTGTGCTCAGGTTTAAAAGGATCAGTTCCCTAATCGATTCTGAACATATCTCTCAAGCCCTAAATCGATTTCATCTTCGTTTTTCTGCAAATTTCTCAATCTTCTCTGCAGTTTCTCACATCTCTCTTACTTTTAAACTCTCTCTAATACATTGCACTAAAAAATCTTGTTAATCTTACAATGGCTCGTGTCAAACAAACATCATACCAATCACCTTCCCCATCATCTTCATCTAGTGGGAGAACCCCTTCACCACAACCCACTTCTAAAAGGGTTCCAATCCCAACTCATAAAATATTGGCTAAAGACAAAGGAAAGGCCATAGCCACAGATCAAGGGAAGATCAAAAAGCGAAAGGAGCCTCCAACTGAGAAGTTAATGGCTGATGCTATGAAGGACATAGCTCCGAAAAAGAAGAAAACAGTTTCTTCTCCTTCTCTGAAGAAAGCTCCATCTATTAAAGACAAACAAACTGAAGACTTTGATCTACCACCGGCCTTCTTAAAACGAAAAATCCATGAGGCACGAACTATGGATTATACGTATTTTGATTCATATGGTTTTACTTTCCAAAATGATTTGAGGTTTCATGGTTTGGAAAACTTTCTATCCTGCTCCCTTGATATCTATCCAAAGCTAATTAAAGCTTTTTATTCCACTTTCCAACTCACTAATACTGGATTCAAGGCTACAGTCAAAGGCAAGAGAATCTCAATGACATTTGAAAAATTCTCAAGCCTATCTGGACTGCCCTTTCACGGCAAATCAATTGATGGAAGTTCTGAAGCTGACTATGCTGATGAAGGCTGGGAAGCTTCACTGGATAGGCACACTATTGTGCAGGACCTGATGATTGATGGTTTTGTGGAAACTATTTCACTGCCAATAGGTCAAATGAAGGTCCAACAAAGGATGCTTATGTACGGTTTAACCCGGATGCTTGTACCACGATCTGGTAACCACGTCGTCGTTCAAAAGTTGGACATCATTCTATTGTGGGGTCTATGCAAAGAGCTCAAGATGAGTTGGGCATTGATTGTGCTGAAATATATGATGGAAGCAGCACAGGGCAAGCTGGTGCTTCCCTACCCATAGCTAATCACGAAGATTCTGAGATACTTTAAAGTGTCCACTGTCAATGAAGAATCTTCCAAAACCACCTTCACATTTGGAGAATCTATTGTCAACCAAATGCAACTGAAAAGGGTGAACGACATTTGGACAAGACCTCAACCAAATGCTGAACAAGCTCAGCCACATGTGGAGCAAGCTGAGCCAGTTGAAGCCCACTCTAGAATTTTAGCCAAGTTGCTGGAGTTTATGGAAACTCAGGCAGCTCACAATGCTAAAGTGGATGCCTTCACTAAAAGAATGGAAACAACTCTGAGCAAGCTTCAAGCTACTCTGAACACTGTTGTTCAAGATGTGGACATAATACAGGAACACCTAGGCCTAAAATTGTCTTTTGAAGATGTTGCTGATATAGGCTGACGAGCAACAGAAGATCTAAATCCAACCAACTTAGATAGTGCTGAACCTCATGGTGAGGAGACACATGCTGAGGATAATACATCGGTCTCTACCTCTCCCATAGATAATAATGAGGAACAACCCTAGTTTAGGTGTTTAGGATTTTAGATTCTTTGTTGTTTTGTATTGTTCTGGTATTGCTTGTAATATGTTGTTTTTGAATGAAGTATATTTTTAACTATTCTCGCATTTTTTTATATACCTTTTTGCATTCAATGACATAGGGGGAGAAAAATGTTACAAATTTAAACTTGTGTTTCCTATCTTGCTCAGATAACATGTGTTACAGCTCAGATACCGTGTGCTACAAGTTTTGATTAATTTTAATTTCTGTTCTAATACCACATATTTTTGCTTTGATACCATGTGCAAGTTCTAATCTCTGTTGTGATACCAGTTGCTATATGCTATTTGCTCTGATACTAGTTATCATACCGCTGCCAATCTATTAAATCTTGTGATAACTAGGATACTGTAGCATATGATATAGTTAACTCTGATTGCTCTGGTTGAAATAACTCTGATACTGTACATTGTAACAAAATCTGTTGTTGCTATAGTTTTGTTTATATATAGCTCTGATACTGCAATCTCTAAAGCGATAATTTTCAAAGAAGCTCTGATACTCTGAAATTGATTTAGTACTCTGATACTTTGATGATAATCATGCATGCTAAATTTCAGGGGGAGCTTTCAAATTTTTTGTAATTATAATGATGAGTCTTGAAATGTAAAACTCAAGTTGAAATTGTACATTGTATATTTGTCAATGAATCAAAAAGGGGGAGATTGTTAGACATAAGTCCCCCTGATCATGATTTTGACATAATTAATAAACATACAATGTTCATGCATCATTTGATAAAACTAACAGTTTGAACTGAGTTACATTCCAGGAAAATCAAGTAAACACTATACACTTGGACACAAGCTTGGAACACAAGGAATCAAGCAAAAAGTAGAGAATGAGGTGGAGAAAAATGTAATTCTACATAGTGTCATTAGTGATTATAGTAGTTAGTAAGTAGACTCATCCATGTGATTTCATGCTTAAGTATTTTCCAAATTTTAAAATGAAATCTTCAAATTAACAAGTAAACAAATCGATTAGCAAGTCAATTGCTAAATCCATTGTGCAATCGATTACTTGACTCAGAATTAGAGTTTTCACTAAGTACATCGATTGGGAAATCGATTACTTAAAGGTTTTAAGTGAAACCTGAACTCTGGGTTTAAACCAATCGATTGGACAATCGATTAGCACGTCTATTGGAAAATCGATTTTGTTACTTACAGAAGCCAAGCTAATTCTTTGCAAATCGATTGGCAAATCGATTTAGCAAACTCTTTTTCATCAGACTTGGCCTCTATAACCAACCAATCGATTGGGACATCAATTGAGAAATTGAGTTGTTAAGTCATAGAGACAACCACTTATTGAGGCAAATCGATTGTGAAAAAAGTTTTTATCAGAATGAGCCTCTGTGGTAAATCAAATCGATTGAGACAACAATTGAAATTTGTTTCTTAACTTGCAAGATATATACTAATCGATTGAGAAAATGAAATGCTTAATCATATATTAGAAACAAGTCTCTAATCGATTGGCTTATTGATTTTCAACTAAATGGGTGAGCCATTGTAACAAGCCAAATCGATTGGCAAATCGGTTGAAGTAAAATAACTGAATCACTAAGACTAGTACAATTGGTTTACGAATCGATTGAAGCAAAATGTTTGAGTCACTGTGATCAGTTCAATCGATTGGCAAATCGATTAGCTTAAAGTTTTATGTTACATCAGCCAATTGCCAAATCGATTATGAGTACATATGAGTCGACTGCATAATCGATTGTTTTGATCTCGTTGTTTGAACAAAACACCTATAATCGATTACTCAATCAATTCTGATATGAACATGCTTCTGTTTCTAAATTTAAGCATTAAAAGAATCGATTGCCAAATCGATTCATTCATATATTTTCAAGAACCAAGTAAAACAAGAAACATGATAATCAATTGGGAAATCGATTGTGCTGTTTTAAACCTTTATAAAATCGATTGAGGAATCGATTTGACTGTGTTTTTCTTAAACATATATAAGCTGACTCAAATCACTTTTTCTCACAACATACACACTTTTCATAGAACTTTGAGATTACTTTGACAGAACTTTGAAACACTTGAAACAATTATTTTCACACACTTTTTCACAACACTTTGAGAGAAAATAATTCGTTGGCAAATCCTTATAGTGTTAATGTCATTGTTGATTGAGTCGCATTCTTGAATGATCTTTGATCTTTTTGTCATTTCTGTAAACAACAATTGTAAAGAAAATTCTATAAAAACCCAGTATAGAAACTGGTAGCTATCTTTGTGGTGAGGGTGTTCATCAAAGAAGAAGCTTCATCGTTATCTTGAGAGAGTTAGGCGATTAACTTGAGGGATACGGTGGCTGCGAAATAGAAGCGAGAAGAGTTTGATAGATAGGCTTGTGTTAGCTGGACAATCTGTAAAATACACTCTAGACGATTCTATTGGAAAAAGGCTGAAATCGGTTCTATTTCGGGACTGGATAACCAGCGTAAATCTTGGTGCAATTTCTCTTTATTTCAATTTTGCATTAAAGCTTTATCTTGAATGTATGTGTTAGCAAAATTCCATCTTGATTGATATTGTTGAATGAGCATTGTATGTGTACACTTGCATTGTATGTGTACACTTGTAATCTTTGGTCCAGAATAAATCCTGTTAATTGACTATCTTGTTAAGGTTAGAATTAATCACGCTTGAATTGAAATAATATTGATCAAGTTTTATGTACGAGATATTTCACCTTCATAAAACATAATATTTGACAATATTAATTTTTAATGCCCCAACCTAATCATTAATCATTAATTTATATTATAAAAAATATATATAAAACATTCCTTTTTTTATTTTCTTTGGGTTGTTTGTAACCGCTCTCATGCATATTTCATACAATTTTTACCTGATTTTTTTGTAATTAATTTTTTAATGTGTTTGTTGATAATGGTAGTGTTAGTTTTTTTAGTTGTACATTATGTAACTAAATTAATATAGATAATAAAATAATTTACATATGTATGGTAATTAATTATTACCCTCAAAGAAGGAATAAGTAAAGAAAATGGAAATATTAAAAAAAAAAATTCATTTGCTTCAAATTATTAAAGTGAATATAGTTAACAAATATCTTTAATCATATATCACCATATCTCTATAAACATATATATGTCCGTGCGAATAGTTTACGAAAAAATATGACACCCATACAAAACCATACATATACTAAATTCTTCATCTGTGTATGTAAAGTATACACCATCAATATTGAAACCACTATATACTTTAGTTGTCGACATTTTCTGGAAATATTGACGGTCAAATGCATGTAACGTATTATTTATTCGTGCAAGCTTCCAAACATGAATTCACTATGACATTAACTCCACGAGCCTCTGTAAATTATTGAAACAACCACCGATAATTAATTGAATTAAATTTTATATGGTCAGACTCATATATACAATTATAAAATTAAATAGGGAAAAGTATAAATACCACTATTGACGTTTATCAATTTGGAATTAACACACGTAGTTGTACAATCAATAGCAACTTTTGAAGATATCTTACGGAATTTTATTAATTCACAAGCACCAACACAAGCCGCATATAATGGTATTTCTTCAATTAAGTATCTACATGTTATGGCACACTTGGCTGAACAAAGGAGAAAACGGATTGAGCGGTGTATTGGTGGTGACGAAGGTGCAACAGAATTATTCGCTTGTGCAACAACTAACATTATCATTACAAAAATCAAAACAATCTTTTTCATCTCTCTCATTGCCATAACTCTTCTCTATACAATTCTTTATTTTTTGAAAGAATTTGTGAAATTTTATTTGACAGTCATTGAATAGAAAACCTCAATTTATAATCACATAATAGTTAAACATTTAAGTATATTTTAACTCCTTAACAAAACTAATCATCACGTGAGAAAGACATTTTGAATTTTTGTGCTATGTCAAACAATTTATGTGTGCTAATAAAACAATATAAAAATAAAGTCATACTTTATTGTGGAAAATGACACAACATAGTGACGGATATTAAGTTTTCAAAGAAAGAAAATGCATTAAGAGAATCTCAAATTACTTTATCTAATAATGGTTGGGATCTAACAAAAATTATTTTGGTTCCATATATGTAGCCAACGCCAAACAAATTGAAAAATATTATGTCATAGAATCTAAATTCATAAAAATGATTTTAAAAATGATGAATAAAATAATAAACTTTTTTAAAACATATGGTTATGCGTAAAAATTGTCCTTAATAATCTAGAGTTTAAATAAGAGGTAAGTTTTGTTACAACTGAGATTTTAACTTTAGTATTCTCGACCGATTCAACCATCACTGAACCATATTCACTATTTGAGCTCAATGACTTAGTTAAAAAAAGAAAATATAATATAAAAATAGGGAGTCATCATTTATATTTTCATTAATGTAAAATTAAATTATAAATTCTAATAAACTAGAGTAGAGACCTCAAGTATCACTGCGAGAAATTTTACAAGGGATGATAAACTAATAAGGTTGATAATTTAAAGACTTACAATCCTCAAGAGAAGGAAGTGAATGAGAAAATTATTCTCTCAGTCGATTTTTCAGTGACAATTGATAACTATGATTTAAAATCGGATGCATTTTGTGTTACTATTAAGGATGATTCTATGGATACGCGTCTTAAGACTCTAGCGGACATTGATATTTTAAATATGAAATTTATAGAGATGAATTTTGTCTTTCAAGAATAGATTACTACAATTCCAACAACATATATACATTTTTCACAAGTTAATATCAAGTTAAGGTCTAAACTCAAGTAGCATTATGTTGAAACAATGAAATTTAATAAGACGTTGACATGTACTTTTCAAGGTTTGCTATAAAATATTGTTGACATGTACTTTTCAAGGTTTAATAAGACGTTGACATGTACTTATCAGAAGATACTCTAAAAACTAAATTCGAAATTCGGTCAAAGAAAATTACCATAAATCAGAAACCCAATCAGTAGATAATATAGCCACTTTTCACACGGTCGTTTTGGCGTTGGTTTCCCTCAAATCGGACTTACGGTGAAGGAGAACGGTGCAAAATAAGGATTTCTGTAAACGGAGAAATCGGGTATCTTAGGGAGAAATTCGGGTTGTTAAAAATCTGAAAAATTGTGTTTAATTGAATAGATAAATGAGTAAAACAACATACTGAAATTTGGACGAAAACAGAAAAACTTTTATGGGACAGTTATGGCTCACCAGTGTCAAACGATAGGTTGTTGTTGTGTTTACTCTTTGGTTCTAAGGCTGCCTGTCCAACTCCCTTCCCTTTTCTTTGTTTGTTATATTTTGTTAACAATTAGGGTTCATATAGTCAAACCCATTGGTCTCTTTATTTATATTTTACTATTATTATTTTTATTTTGTTAAAATAAAACTAATAATTATTTAATCTCTTTTTTTAATATTCCTCCAAACACCATTTAGTTTTCCAAACATTACTAATATTTTATAAATTAGAGTAATTAAAATAATCAATATGAAAAAACATCTTACTAATAATCAAAACTCTCACATTCAAAATAATCTCCACAGTTATACTTATTTCTATAAATACTCACATTATAATAATACCGTCATATTAGAAAATAGTCAAAATTATAAAATAAATAAATATAACATCAATATTTTATATTAATTACTTAATCATAATAAATATATATAAAATCACAATACCATAACAAATATTTAAAATTAAACGAAATCAAACACAATATCAATTCTATATCAAGATAATTGTTTATAAAAAAATAACTAAAAATAGAAAATAGTTATAAATAATTGAAATATAACTATGTGTATTCCTAACATCAGTCAAGCACACGTAAAAGTATTATATTAATTGGTTACACTTATATACACGTAAAATCGCATAAAATCTTTTTTTTTTTAAATATATATTACACGAAAATACTATTATTGTTTTTTTTAAATATATCAAATAATTAATAAAATACAATATGTATTATTTATATCGCTCATGTAATATAACATGTATCAAACTAACACATCATAGAAAGCATTCAAATAACAAAAATTAGCCACGAAATTTATCAACATATATTCTAAAATAATATTAGTCATCAAATTAATTATTTAAAATTCTATTTAATTAATAAAATAGTTTATTATAAAATTTGGGATGTTACAATTCTCCCCTTGTTAAAGAATTTCGTCTTCGAAATTTTCGTTGGGTGAACTTATATCTAACTTATCATCCTCAAGATTCAAATTTAGTCTATAACCATATTTAAGACATTCAATCTACCATTAAGCACATCATATAAAATTCAAATAACATAGCATGATAGACTAATATGACAAAATAAATCAATTAACACGTATAATAGAATTACAATCAATTACTCTATAAAAACACATTATATATATAATCAATGAAAAAAATAATGATGGATATACTATTTCCCAATAACATATATTTAATAATTAAATTCATTCAATTGATATAAGCAATGAACATATTTTTCAATTATCTAAAAATAAAATTAAAAGGTACTTCTAACAAAACAATGAGTTATCGTTGTCTCTTTTATTGACGATGAGTCATCGGGGTAGCTAGTCCCTCCTACTCATGTAGTCCACTACTTAAGGAACTATAATTGCAGTCGTTCAAATTCAACTATGAATAATTAAAAGCATCTTTAATGTGGTTCAAGAGTGCGAAGGCGGCGCCACAACTCCTACTCCTTACTTCAAGTTAAAAACACACATAATTACACGTTCACAATAATTTATTTGTAATTTACAACTAGCTACAACAACAAAAGAAAGAACAATAACATCAATATATACTCAATAATTCGATTGAAGAAATATAGAACTATTCCACTTTTAAATGCTCTCGGCTACTCTAACTCTATACACTTATTCCCAAAAATTAGAACACTTGAAACACAAACAATTTCATATTCACATAATCATATACATGCATATAACTAATTCATCAATTGACATCATGATGTAGAATATTCTCACACCAATTCAATATTTACAAATTGATCACAAATAAATAATTAATTAACTTTTCTTTTAATCAATTTTTATCATTTAACAAAGATTGAAACAAGGATTTTTCAATTATTAGGTAAAGTAATATGCAACTATGTTTACTCCAAGTTAATATAACAATCATAAAATTAAGATAAATCTCGTAGTACATAAATTATTTTAGTGGTTAATCAAAACTCTAAAATTTGATTGCAAACTGTGACACCCTAAATCCCAAAATAATATACATAATAATTTGTATCATATTTCTATAAAATTTGCAACGGATAAATACAATTATATTTTCAAGAAATTAAAAACTTTTGTAACTAATTTAGGATATCACGTTTCTCAAAATACACATGCAACAATTCAAATTTTATTAATCAAATAAAACAATTTAATCTCAATAAACTTGATTTAAGTACAATTACTTGATTTAATTCTAAAAACTTACTAGTACTTCTAAGGTTTTCATACAAAAATTTGATTCAAATTAAATAAATAAAATACAAATTAAAACCCTTATTCCCGGTATCACCTATCAGAGCAGGGTTCCTCCCAAACTTGAACTTCAAGACTCATTAACCTGTAATAACTGCGATTTCGCAAACGCAGGGCCCAGCCAGTCAAACACAAACAACGAAGGAGGTGAGTTTTGAAATCATGTTAATAGTATAATATGAGTAAGAAGAACACGCAAACAATCATAATAGAACCGTATCATAATCACTTTACGATATATCAAAACTTCTAAAATAGTTATATATTTTTTTTTTCCTAATTCCTAAAAACTATTTTTACAACAAATCTTCTAGACTATTATTATTATTTTTTTAAAAAAAAAATAGCACATAGTAAAACTTGGCGTAAATTATTTTTCTCTTGTGTTACCAATCTAAATTTTAAATAAAATAATCAGAAATATATATTTTTATTATTATTTTAAGAATCAACACAACTCCAACACAATCTAATTCTCCAAAATAAGTCAACAATATGAAATTTATACTATTTCAAAATCATGATGAATGTCCTACATTGATTTCAAAAACAATGTCAAAATTTTAATCATTTAAGTACATCCATCAACATTTTCAAGTAATTTTCACTTTTGATAAAATGAAGTTAAGTGCTCATTTAAAAACTGAATTTTTAAATTTCATAACTATTTTTCAAGACGAGATTTTTAATTGGCAATAATATCTACAACATTATCTTAAAATCAATAACAATATGAATGAAGACAATCACAAGATCGTTTTTTTTTTCCACAGATATCAATTCAAAATCAAAAATAAGAATTTTCTAGTCAAAATTAAAACTTTAGACATAAGAGATATATTTTCCATTCAAGTAAGGTTTAAAAAGAAACATCCTTTTTTTTTTTTAAATAGTGTTTCAATAAAATAATAATAATAATATTAATAATTTTTTTTTCTTTCTCTTTCTCAATTAATAGACATTTTATCATTAGTACTATGGTAAATCACTGAAGAGTTCTTAAACTCTAAAACTCTAACATAGAGTTAAACTCTAATGAGTTCATAATATCATAATCAAAAAATCAATCATTCCAAATAAGTATTTCAACATCCTCACGATTCAATATTCATACCAGCCCCCTAAACCAAGATAACAATAACTCTTTTCAATTTTCTTAAAAACAAGACATAGTAAAACATACTGTAAATTTTAAGCTGTTTTAACCATTAAATAAAATCAGTAGCATAAAATTATTTTTATTTTATAAATCAACAAAAATTCAACTCAATTTAATTTCTTTAAAATAATCAAGAGTAATTCAAACATAAGTTATTTTCATCATACAAAATAAGTATACTTTAACTCCTTCAAAATTTCATTTTTTTTTTTTAAATTATAAATTCTACCAACCTCTAATATTCAAGAATTAATATTGCTAATAATATGAATTTCATACTATCTAAATCGTGACGAATATTCTAAATTGTTTTCAAAACCAATATCAAAACTCTACTCATCTAGATACAACCATCAACACTTTCAAGTATTTAAAGTTAACATTCACAATTTAAAATCAATTTTTTTTTAACACAAACCAACATAAAATAAATATAATAAATTTATAGTAAAAATTAAAACTTTAAACGTAAGAGACATATTTCCTATCTAACTCAAAGTTTATAACGAAACATTCTTTTTTCTCTAAATTGAGTTTCAACATAATAATAATAATTTATACCTAGTAAAAGTCAATACTTGAAGTTTTAAACAAATAATCCATACGGAAATCAATGTTTCAATCAATTAGTTATTAGATCAAACACTTTTAACAAATACATATCAAAACTAAATATTTTGAATTGATTAAGGGTGAAAGTCGAACTTTAAAACAACTAACTAGTGAGGTATGGCATTTGATAACTAAGATTACTTGAATGAGATTAGTAACTTGAAACATACAGTTGGTCAATCAAAATTACTACTTTCAACTATTCATATAAAACAAGAGCGCAAAAATCATAGTTCAAAAGACAAACAATAAGCAACAAGTAACTAACATAATCTTGTTAAAAATTAAAGCTAACTCAAATCTTAACAAGTAATTTCATGTTTTATTTACTCATTTAGGTAGGAATCTAGAATCCATAACACAATTAGAGGAAGCAAATATTAAACACTTAATTAGTAATCTCAAAAATATGTATAATAATACAAAAGCACATAACCCTTAACACAATTATATAACAGGAAGGCATCATAGTGCAAATAATTATTACACAAGAAAACACAATTGACACGACTAACATTCCTAACACATAATCGACATTCGACCTACTCAGCCTGATTGGACAGACCTGCTCTAATACCACTAATGTGACACCCTAAATCCCAAAATAATATACATAATAATTTGTATCATATTTCTATAAAATTTGCAGCCGATAAATACAATTATATTTTCAAGAAATTAAAAACTTTTGTAACTAATTTAGGATATCACGTTTCTCAAAATACACATGCAACAATTCAAATTTTATTAATCAAATAAAACAATTTAATCTCAATAAACTTGATTTAAGTACAATTACTTGATTTAATTCTAAAAACTTACTACTACTTCTAAGGTTTTCATACAAAAATTTGATTCAAATTAAATAAGTAAAATACAAATTAAAACCCTTATTCCCGGTATCACCTATCAGAGCGGGGTTCCTCCCAAACTTGAACTTCAAGACTCATTAACCTGTAATAACTGCGATTTCGCAAACGCAGGGCCCAGCCAGTCAAACACAAACAATGAAGGAGGTTAGTTTTGAAATCATGTTAATAGTATAATATGAGTAAGAAGAACACACAAACAATCATAATAGAACCATATCATAATCACTTTATGATATATCAAAATATTTAATTAAATAGTATCATACTATAACATCCAAGTCACTCAAGTAAAATAATCATCTCATTATAATATGCATCAATCATTTAATTATTATTACCTTTGAAACACATCAATCACAACAAAACAATCACAAGGAAATGCAATGCTATGCATGAGCTTAGACTCTACTTCACAATGTGGTACCATTCTAACTCTGAAGTACTTGGTTAGGAGGCCATGATACTATGCCACCATCCCGGTGGACGGACAATTCAAATTGGCCCTGTCCTCATAGATCCCCTCAACTCAACCCGAGACACATATACGCGACAGTCGAGGTAAACGTGTGTTGCATGGTAGCTCCCGACATTTGGAGTGCTACCTCCAAGTCACCTAGGAATTCCCCACCGGAATACCTCCAAGGTCTAACAATCTTGCCTTAAGGCTCGACAGCAGACCGCCACGATCAGGCTCATTCAGTTGTACTTCCCCAGAATCACTAGGCTAGTCAGGCCCTACCTATATGATGACAAAATAATCTCCACTTCACAAATTCACAATATTTATTTTCTCCCCTCGTTGGTTTATGATACTCCATTAAAATCGTCATCTCAAACACAAATTGAAATCATAATTATTTCACCAATTATTGACTTAGTTCAATATTCTCATCACAAATTCACAACATCATTATCATTAATCATATCTCATCACATAAACTCATCACAAATTTATAGCATCACTATCATCATTCAAACATCATCACATAAACTTATCACAATTTTATAACATCACAATAATTAATCATACATCATCATCATCACATAAAACTACCACAACACATCCATCTTTTGTTATCACATCACATAAACTCATCTAATCACACAGATAAATATATATATATATATATATATATATATATATTTAAGTCGACACCCAATATGACAATAATATCAATTTCACACATTCAATGAAATTAAATCAATCAACACCCTACAAATATTTCTATTCTATATTTTAATCTCACAATTTCAATATTAGTAAATTAATTAATTTATCCCTCAAAGGGCTACTGCCGTACGTAGCAAGCCCCGGATGAATCGTTGGGAAATACGGTTTTCCCGTTCATCTCACAATATATTATACTCATGAATTCAAACGCTCTCTCACCCCTTACCTTATTTTGATGCTTTCACACACGAATACGATGCCACGAGCAAACAACCTTTGTTCATTGACTCTTTGTCCTTCAATCGATCTAACTTGATAGTTTATGGGTAAACGTTAAAAATAAATCATGAGAAGATACTCTAAAAACTAAATTTGAAATTCGGTCATGGAAAATTACCATAAATCAAAAACCCAATCAGTGGATAATATAGCCACTTTTCATACGATCGTTTTGGCGTTGGTTTCACTCAAATCGGACTTACGGTGAAGGAGAACCGTGCAAAATAAGGATTTTGAAATTTGGACAAAAACAGAGAAACTTTTCTGGGACAGTTATGGCTCTCTAGTGTCAAACGATAGGTTGTTGTTGTGTTTACTCTTTGGTTCTACGGCTGCCCTTCCAACTCCCTTCCCTTCTTTTGTTTGTTTTATTTTATTAACAATTAGGGTTCATAGAGTCAAACCCATTGGTCTCTTTATTTATATTTTATTATTATTATTTTTGTTTTGTTAAAATAAAACTAATAATTATTTAAACTCGTTTTTTTTTTAATATTCCTCCAAACACCATTTATTTTTCCAAACATTACTAATATTTTATAAATTAGAGTAATTAAAATAATTACTATAAAAAACATCTTACTAATAATCAAAACTCTCACATTCAAAATAATCTCCACAGTTATACTTATTTCTCAAAATACTCACATTATAATAATATCATTCTATTAGAAAATAGTCAAAATTATAAAATAAATAAATATAACATCAATATTTTATATTAATTACTAAATCATAATGAATATATATAAAATCACAATACCATAACAAGTAATTAAAAATAAACGAAATCAAACACAATATCAATTCTATATCAAGATAATTGT
>JBBPBS010001075.1:75706-105842 GCA_037974835.1 Cicer judaicum | reverse complement strand
ATATAAAATCTTGTTCTTTAAAATATTACACTACAATACTTTTATTTTTATAAAAATGTATAAAATAATAAAGTAAAATATTTATTATTTATATTGCTCATTAAATATAATATCTATCAAACTAACACATCACAGAAAACATTCCTATAACAAAATTTACTCACAAAATTTATCAACATATATTCTAAAATAATTTTAACATCAAATTAATTATTTAAAATCCTATTTAATTAATAAAATAGTTTATTATCAAATTTAGGGTGTTACACAAACACTTAAATTATTTAAAAAGGATCACTAATCTTTTAATACCAAAAAATAATTTTTCTTTATAATTTCAAATTTTTCCTTGGGTTACTTCTTAATAAATCTGACGATTTTTTTTTATACTTATAAAAATCAATATGATTACTAAAATTTCACCAATATTCTTCCCACCAAAATACCTCTCAAGATATTTAAGCACTCTTAAAAAAAAAATATTTTTTAACCTATATTTTGAAATCAAATCAAATCATGTATATTAAATTAGATGCAAAGTTTTCTAATTCTTCAAGACTTTTAAAATAGTTATATATATATTTTTTTCATCATTTCTAAAAACTATTTTTACAACAAATCTTGTAGACTATTATTATTATTATTTTTTTTAAAAAAAAAATAGCATATAGTATAACTTGGCGTAAATTATTTTTTTCTTGTGTGACTAATCTAAATTTTAAATAAAATCATCATAAATATATATTTTTATTATTATTTTAAGAATCAACACAACTCCAACACAGTCTAATTCTCTAAAATAAATCAACAATATGAATTTTATACTATTTCAAAATCATGATGAATGTCCTAAATTGATTTCAAAAGCAATGTCAAAATTTTAATCATTTAAGTACATCCATCAACATTTTCAAGTAACTTTCACTTTTGATAAAATCAAGTTAAGTGCTCATATAAAAACTGAATTTTTAAATTTCATAACTATTTTTCAAGACGAGATTTTTAATTGACAATAATATCTACAACATTATCTTAAAATCAATAACAATATGAATGAAGACAATCACAAGATCTTGTTTTTTTTTTCCACAGATATCAATTCAAAATCAAAAATAAGAATTTTCTAGTCAAAATTAAAACTTTAGACATAAGAGATATATTTTCTATTCAAGTAAGGTTTAGAAAGAAACATCTTTTTTTTTTTTTTTCAAATTGTGTTTAAATAAAATAATAATAATATTAATAATTTTTTTTTCTTTCTCTTTCTCAATTAGTAGACGTTTTATCATTAATACTATTGTAAATCACTAAAGAGTTCTTAAACTCTAAAACTCTAACATCGAGTTAAACTCTAATGAGTTCATAATATCATAATCAGAAAATCAATCATTTCAAATAAATATCCCAACACCCTCACGATTCAATATTCATATCAGCCCCCTAAACCAAGATAACAATAACTCTTTTCAATTTTCTTAAAAACAAGACATAGTAAAACATACTGTAAAATTTAAACTGTTTTAAACATTAAATAAAATTAGTAGCATAAAATTATCGTTTTTTTATAAATCAACAAAAATTCAACTCAATTTAATTTCTTTAAAATAATCAAGAGTAATTCAAACATAAGTTATTTTCATCATACAAAATAAGTAAACTTTAACTCCTTCAAAATGTCATTTTTAAAAAATTCTAAGTTCTACCAATCTCTAATATTCAAGAATTACTATTGCTAATAATATGAATTTCATACTATCTAAATCATGACGAACATTCTAAATTATTTTCAAAACCAATATCAAAACTCTATTCATCTAGATACAACCATCAATACTTTCAAGTGATTTAAAGTTAACATTCACAATTTAAAATCAATTTTTTTTTTTAACACAAGCCAACATAAAATAAAAATAAGAAATTTTTTTTGTCAACATTAAAACTTTAAACGTAAGAAACATATTTCCTATGTAACCCAAAGTTTAGAACGAAACATCTCTTTTTTTTTTCTTTCTCTAAATTGAGTTTCAACAGAATAATAATAATTTGTACCTAGTAAAAGTCAATATTTGAAATTTTAAACATATAATCCATACGGAAATCAATGTTTCAATCAATTAGTTATTAGATCAAACACTTTAAACAAATACACATCAAAACTAAATATTTTAAAGTGATTAAGGAAGAAAGTCAAACTTTAAAACAACTAACTAGTGAGGTATGACATTTAATAACTAAGATTACGTGAATGAGATTAATAACTTCAAACATCCAGCTGATCATTCAACTAACACTGAATCGACATTCGACTAACACTGAATCGACATTCGACCCACTCGGCCTGATTGGACAAACCTGCTCTGATACCACTAATGTGACACCCTAAATCCCAAAATAATATATATAATAATTTATATAATATTCCTATAAAATTTGCAGCGGATAAATAAAATTATATTTTCAAGAAAATAAAATCTTTTGTAACTAGTTTAGGATATCACGTTTCTCAAAGTACACATGCAACAATTCAAATTTTATTACTCAAATAAAACAATTTAATCTCAATGAACATGATTTAAGTATAATTACTTGATTTAATTCTAAAAACTTACTAGTACTTCTAAGGTTTTCATACAAAAATTTGATTAAAATTAAATAAGTAAAATACAAATTAAAACCCTTATTCCCGGTATCACCTATCAGAGCGAGGTTCCTCCCAAACATGAACTTCAAGACTCATTAACCTATAATAACTGCGATTTCGCAAATACAGGGCCCAGCCAGTCAAACATAAACAACGAAGGAGGTGAGTTTTGAAATCATGTTAATAGTATAATATGAGTAAGAAGAACACGCAAACAATCATAATAGAACCGTATCATAATCACTTTACGATATATCAAAATACTTAATTAAATAGTATCATACTATAACATCCAAGTCACTCAAGTAAAATAATCATCTCATTATAATATGCATCAATAAACAATGTAACGCCCCAAAATTCGTATTAAAATATTTTATTTATGATAAATTATTACTATTAGTGTGGTGTAATAACTTTTATGTGGTTGTCTTAGTAATTGATTTAAATTACTAATATTAATTATAATTAACTTACAAAATAAATAAATAATATATATATATATATATATATTTAAATAAAATCATTCAAAAAGTGAATTTGTGTTGCTACACTAATCTATTACTTTGAGAACTAATAAAGTGGGTTTAGAATAATAATAATAATAATAATAATAATAATAATAGTGAGATTGGAGTATTGCAGAGAGGCCCGTGTTTCACAATTAGGCCTAACAATAAACCTAAAATTTACCAAGCTATATATATATATATATATACTTATATAAATCATAACCTACAAAAAAGAAACACCGGAAGAAAAAGAATAGAGAGATTAGCGCATTCGGAGCCGGCTTCCAACTTCCAACTTCCAATTTCCAATTTCAATTCCAATTCCAAACCACAATCAGGTATAGTGCTAGCCTTTCCTATTTAGAATGAATCAAAAATCAGTAATGAATGTGGTTAGGCTTCTAGACTTACATACATACATATATATATATATATATATATATATATATATATATATATATAGATAATCTCATAAAGAAAAGGATTAGTTATCTCTTTATTGATAGCCGCTTGCTCTGTTGCCACCAGGCCATGTTTTCTAATACTAGAACAATATAGCTATACTTTACAATCAGGTACACTTCTCCTATTACCATCAAATTGTTATCCTTTAGTCCGAATAAAAAGAGGGGGGATTAGTACAGTTAATTGGTGTGTTAGGATGAACACATCTCAATGTTTTGGTCATTTTCCATTGTACGATTTTGAAATAAGTCCTGATCTTATAGAATTGATGGAAACTATAAGAGTTGTTTTGAAATCGTTGCCTTTTATACTGTTTCGTTGCATTTTATTTTTCTATTATGCTTTATTCTTTTGCTTGTAAACTCAGTTTTCATTTTTTTGCTTATATTGGTGAAATACCTATTAACCGAATTAGTACTTTATTATTTTAATCAATATAACAATAAATTTAATGCTAGTTCAATTTCTAATAACATAAAATTTGAAAGAAAAAATAGGATTAATTGTAATTGTCTGATGAGTAAGCAATTAATTTCAAAATAAGGCAGTAATATGTATGTTTTAACTATATTAAATATATTTTTGGGTTGTAGTACAAATAATAGATAATTTATTTATTTATTATTTACTTATTTATTTATTTAATTATTCAATTATTTATAGTAAGTATTTATCTGTATTTGGTGGTTGTGTGGTTATAATTCCCTCGCGGACTATTAGAGACGACGACCGATAAAGAAATGACTCGTTAGCAGATCAGACTCATTGGACGAAATCTTCAGTCGAGGTAAGGGGTGAGATGAGGTTCGATTTTATGAGTATAAAATAGTGTGAGATGAACGGGAATACTGAAATTCCTAAATGTTCATTCAGGGCTTACTACGTACGGTTGAGCCCGATTGAGTAATAATAATTAATTAATAAAATGTGAATGGTAATAGTGAGGATTAAAATATAATCTAATAACCTATAGAATTGCCGTGAATTTATTTATATCAAGATTGTATGCTGTCTGATTTTATGAAATCTTATGCTGATTGTTAATGTATGAATGATGTGTACTCGAATGTTTTTGTTACTTGATTGAATTTGTGATATTACTAGAATGTGTCACCTATTGAATTCCTTATTATGTGATTGATGCAATTGGATTGTGTATTGTGAGTAGTGTAAACCAAATATTGTGATTTTATTGTGATTGACTGATAAAGATATATATTGATGAAATATTATGAAGTGATATTGAAACTTATTGAGTTGTGATGATCGAGTAAGTCTGAGATACGTGTTGTAGATTTTGGAGTTAGGATTATTTTGTCATCATATAGGGAGGGTCTGACAAACCTAGTGATTCGGGGAAGTACAACTGAATGAGCCTGATCGTGGAGGGATACAGTCGAACTGTAAGGTAAGACTGATAGACCTTGGGGGTACACCTAGTGGGGAATTCCTAAGTGGATTAGTGGGTTATTCCCTAAGGCCGGGAACTACCGTGCAACACAAGAGTACCCCGACCGTCGCGTATATGTGTCTCGGGTTGAGTTAAGGGGATCTATGAGGACTTGACCATTCATGAATTGTCCGTCCACTCTTGTAGTGGCATAGTATCAGGCCTCCTAACCAAGTACTTCAGAGTAGAATGGTACCAAATGATGAAGAAGTATAGAGTATAGGACATGCATAGCATTTCATCCTTGTGACTGTTTGATCGTGATTGAATTAGATTAACCTTTGACTACTTGCGTGTTCTCCTCATTTATCTTATACTGTTACATAATTTCGAAACTCACCCCTCGTTGCTTGTGTGTGGCTCTTGCGAGAGCGCAGTTATTTCAGGTTATCGATTGGTGATCCACGCTCTGAATAGGTGATACTAGGTGGGAGGAATTTTTGGTATTTTGTTGAGTTTTCGGATTTTGTAAATATGATCGATCAATTGTGTTAATTTTAGCATTTTATTTGAAGGTAGAAAATTAATTTTCTCTGAGTTTAGAACTTGTTCTATAAGGGAAATATTTATTTAAAAACCTCAACTATGGATTTTTTTTTTATTGAAAATTTTTATGTAAGCATTTTGTGTAAGATTGAATGTGACATCTTGAACCTTATAGTTTAAAAGAAAAACAAAAATTTATACTCTATTACTGCTGTGAATTTCTTTAAAAACTAATGCATTTTACTTTATATTTGAATTTGGGTTTAGGGTGTTACATTAGTGGTATCAGAGCTGGTTTGTCCAATCAGACCGTGTGGGCGATGTGTCTATTGAGATGGTTTGTCTCCTTGTTAATGTTGTGAAATTAACGTGAAGATACGTTGAGTGTTGTGACTTTCATTGCATTGTACAATATCTAATATTTGATGTGTTTTCAAATTTTGTGTTTGTGGGATTTAATCTAGCTTGAAATGGTTAAGATAATTATACAAACTCAGTTACAGATAATTCTAAGTTGTTTCAAACAATTGCATAAAAATAGTGGTTAATTTATATGCCTAATGATGCTTAATTTTTTTTTATCTACTTAAGAATCTTCTCAGACTCTTAATTTCTATGTTTTAGGTGCTAGACAAACCATCTCAATTTTGAAATATTATGCAATTCCAACACGGACAAGAAGAACCAACAAATCACATGGCATCACTTTGACTCAACAATTCCAACACGGACAAGATGAACCAAAAAATCACATGGCATCACCTTAACTCGACAATCCCAACACAGACAACATGAACCAACAAATCACATGGCATCACCTTGACTCGACAATCCCAACACAGACAAGATGAACCAACAAATCACATGGCATCACTTTGACTCGACAATCCCAACACGGACAAGATGAACCAACAAATCACATGGCATCACCTTGACTCGACAATTCCAACACAGACAAGATGAGCCAACAAATCACATGGCATCACCTTGACTCGACAATCCCAACACAGACAAGATGAACCAACAAATCACATGGCATCACCTTGACTCGAAAATTCCAACACGGACAAGATGAACCAACAAATCACATGACATCACCTTGACTCGACAATCCCAACACAGACAAGATGAACCAACAAATCATATGGCATCACCTTGACTCGACAATCCCAACACAGACAAGATGAACCAACAAATCACATGGCATCACCTTGACTCGACAATCCCAACACAGACAAGATAAACCAACAAATCACATGGCATCATCTTGACTCGACAATCCCAACACAGATAAGATGAACCAACAAATCACATGGCATCACCTTGACTCGACAATCCCAACACAGACAAGATGAACCAACAAATCACATGGCATCACCTTGACTCGACAATTCATTTCTCCACAAAATCATTTTCAAGACGACATTAAGTAAACGCAGATATCAAGAGATTCCCCATTCTTAATACTCATTTAACTTAACGATTTTCACGACAACCATAAGCAAACAGACATATTAAGAGATTCCCCAATCTTAATATACTTTTGACTTAAACGATTTCCACAACAAGACATTTAGTAAACAAGTCATTAAGAGATTCCCCATTCTTAATACTCATTTAACTGAAACGATTTTTCAAAAACAAACATTAAGCAACCAAGACATTAAGAGATTCCCCATTCTTAACACCCAATTAACTTAAACGATTTTCAAACAACATTAAGTATTCGAGACATTAAGAGATTCCCCATTCTTAATTCTCATTTAACTTAAATGATTTTCACAAACTCACATTAAGTAAACAAGACATTAAGAGATTCCCCATTCTTAATACTCGTTTCACTTAATGGTTTTCAAATTCCAAACAAAACAAACTCAAACATACATTCACATTCAATTCATAATTCACACCAAAACACATCAATCAACAAACATCAAGTATGAACACGCCGAATACGACGACACAAATTAACACAATCCATTACTCAAACACAACAAATTTCATTTACTCAAAATCATACATAAAGGTTAAATTCATTTTCCACGAAACATTCATCAATATTACCAAAACCCCACGTTAGAATTTCACCCATAAAAGCATTAAATTCATTTTCTCCAAATCAACTCCAACCCTAATAAAATTCTTTTCCACACAACCACAGGTAAGGCCCTAAATGCAATCTAAAAGTTTGGAAGGAGCCCTTACCTTCACGTTAGCTTCCACATTCGATTACGGTACCGCGAGTAAATCCGGTAAAATCTCCGCTCGCAATGCCGCTTCCAAAGTTGGTACCGCGAGCCCTTACCTTTCCCTTCTATCTCTTCGTGAAACGAAGCTTAGATCTAGAAGAAACGGGAAGATTTGTGTTTGACGGTTTTGAAATCCCTAAACCGTTTTTCTTCGTTTTCGAATCAAAGAGGAAGAGTGAAGTTGAGAAATCCTTGTCCTATTACCCACTATCAATTTCGAACTCAAGGAAGCAAGGAAGAACGAAAATGGATGAAGATGGAGGAAGGAAGAAAACGCACGCGAGGCAGGGGAGGAAGAAGATGGAATCTATTTTCTCTCCTTCTCTTTTCCTTTCTTCCTTTTTCTTTCCTTTCTATTTTCTTTTCTTTCTATTTCCTTCCTTTCCTTTTCTTTATATATATATATATTAATAATAATTAACAAATATCTCCAAATCTTTAGATATTTATTAAATTACCCTTTTACCCATAACGTATTTAAACTCTTCGCAAAAGATTCACCGCAGTTAATTTAATTTATTTATCGACGAGTAATTCTAATCAGGCATCAAAATATCTCTTTGGTCATATAAACTCCAAAATATTAATAACTTGGCTAAAAAGCCCCTGAGTTCAATACCAAAATCCATTAAAATACCTAAGGTATAATTTAAAATTACGGGTCTTACATTACTACCCCCCTAAAATTAGTTTCGTCCTCGAAACTATGCGTCGATAAATAACTCTGCGTCGATAAATAACTCTGGGTGTTGTTCTCTCATCTTACTCTCCAGTTCCCAAGTCGCATTTCCAGTAATTGGGTTCCAAATCACCTTGACTAATGAAACTTCCTTGGTCCTTAATCGCTTAACCTTCCTGTCCTCAATTCTCACATGTGGTACTTCGAATGACAAGTTATCCTTTAGCTGGATGGTGTCTGGTTTGATCACATGAGATGGATCTGCAGGATATTTCCTCAACTGTGACACATGAAACACATCATGAATATTGGACAATATCGGAGATAATGCAATACGATAAGCAACGGGCCCAATTCGTGCAGAAATCTGATATGGTCCAATGAATTTCGGAGTCAACTTCTTCGATCGCAATGCTCTACCAACTCCAGTAGTAGGTGTGACTCTTAGAAATACATGGTCCCCCTGTTCGAATTCTAAACGTTTGCGATGCTTGTCCGCGTAACTCTTCTGACGATCCTGTGAAGTCTTCATTTTCTCCTTGATCTTCCTTACCTTAGCTGTAGTCTATTGCACCATCTCTGGTCCGACAATCATACTTTCACCGTCCTTATACCAACACAAGGGCGTCTGACACTTGCGCCCATATAAAGCCTCATATGGTGCCATTCCAATACTTGCGTGGAAACTATTGTTGTAGGTGAACTCAATCAACGGAAGTACGTCATCCCAACTTCCTCTATCATCTAATACACATGCTCTCAACAGATCCTCCAGGGACCGATTCGTCCTTTCAGTCTGTCCATCCGTTTGTGGATGGCAAGCTGAACTCAATCGTAGTTTCGTTCCCAACGCTTCGTGCAATGCTCCCCAAAAATGTGATGTGAACTTCAGATCACGGTCTCACAATTTCGACAATGTAATCTCACAATTTCGACAATGTAGACCTCTGTTAGCTGATCTACCTTATAGGTGGTCTTTACTGGAAAAAGTGTGCGGATTTAGTCAGTCGATCCACTATCACCCATATAGAATCATTCTTTCTACTTGTTTTTGACAATCCATTTATAAAGTCCATGAAAATGTTGTCCCACTTCCACTCAGATATATTTAGAGGTTGCAACACCCCAGTAGGTCGCTGATCTTCCACCTGGTACGGAACATCATCTAGTACCAAACCTAAACACTATGTCTGACACCAACACATTGAGTACAATATATCATTACCTAATGATAGGACTTCCAATCCATACCAAGAATGATCTTGGGTTATTGTAGAGGTAAACAAATCAAATTAGTCGAGAAATCTCTATTATGGACAATTACTTGGCAATGTAAACATGCAATATTTTCAGTCAAAGTCTTAGCAGGCGTAAAACAACCAAATCAAAAGGGTAGTGACGACGCAGATCACTTCCAACGATTCATACAATCCATAGTAATGAAGAAATGGGTTGCCCCCGAATCAAAAAGTGCAATTAGAGTGTTACCTGCAATCTCACAGTCATGTTGAATCAGATTGCCAGATGGATTCCCCTCTTCAGCACTCACACAATAAATGCGTCCTCTAGTAGTACGACGAGTAGCCCTAACTACATTCACAACTGGTTCCACCTTTGGAGCCGTGCAATTCTTTGCAAAGTGCCCTGGTTTATGGCAATTGTAGCAAGTAGGACTGTTAAAGGTACAAGCATAAGCAATGTCCCTCTTCTCCACATCGGAAACATTGTATCCCTTGTCCCACTTGTCTCCCAAAGTCTTGGTTCCCTGGGTTATTCTGTCCCCCGTTGTTATCCTGTGGTCGATTATAAGGTTTAGCAACTTGTTTTCCCTTGTTCTGATACTTCACCCGACTAGGCCCTCCTGAGTTAAAATTCCCTCCTCGGTTGGCTCTCTTATTCTTCATATCCTCAACTTCTCTATATTTTTCCACAAGAACTTGGAAACGTTGAATTCCCAAGGGTAAGATAGAGTCTTGAATCTCCTACTTTAGTCCTTCTTGGAAACGATGACAAAAGAATGGCTCGTCAATCTCTTCACAAAAAAATCTGAAATGCCTTGATAGTGATTCAAACTTAGCAGCGTATTCGCCCACGGTCATGTTCCCCTGATGCAGTCTCAAGAAATCATCACTCAGTCTAGTCCTGGTACTCATCGAGAAGTATTTGTCTAAAAACATCCTTTTGAAAGATTCCCAGTTCACCTCCTCGTGAGCTGATCTCATCAACAATCTTGTACTCCTCCACCAGTACTCGGCATCTCCTAGTAGCATATACGTGGCATAGTTGACCTTTACTCCCGCCTGACAGTTAATCATTTCGAAGATCTTCTCCACTTCTTGGATCCATTGATCTGCTTTCTATGAATTCTCATGCCCCTCAAACTTGGGAGGATTGTAACAACGAAAGTCTTTTAATCGTCTTGACTCTGCAGCACAGATCTCTCTTTCCCTCTTTTCGAGATCACGTTGAGTCTTGGTAGCAGTCTGTGCAGCAACAGAAGCAGCCATGTTATTCATAGCCTCCGCCATTCGATTATCCCTATTGGCATTAGCTCTCGGAACGTCATTCCTCCTTGGCGGCATGGTTTTCCTATAAAACCATCAATTATTCCAAAAATAACTTCCGACCACCTCAGCACATAATAATTATTCTAAACTTGACAACTCAAACCACCTAAACCGACACATGATCAGACAACAACTCCTAACCTACAATCTAGAACTAAAGGTTCCACAGTCCCCAAAGAAAACCAAACCAAACTCTGATACCACAAATGTAACACCCCGTTTTTCAAAGCGAGGGTGTGTTTTTTTTTTTCAAAAGAAATTAAAATAAAACAGGGAAATAAATAAGGTAAAACCTTTGGATAAATAATTAAGTCATTAAAATTTACAAGCAGCGGAAAAGTTTTTCAAAATATAAATCCAAAGCATGTCCTGATGTCAACAATAGTACAGGTACATCCTTTCAACTTAACATAAAGGTAGCCCAAAAGAAAGACATATGTGTCCTGAGTGACAACCTAGTCTGATCATCCTATACATAACAAAAAAACTATACGCCTTGAGTAATCTCCATGCGCCCCGTGAGATTCTCCTAATGTAGCTCCAATCATGCACTCTCATTGACATTCCCGTTCGGAGGGTACGAACCGGTGGGATCATCCTGACTCTAATATGAGGGCAAAGCCCAGATTTCCACAATAGTTGTAAAGGGTCACCAACCGAAATTAACAGTTAACACAACATTTAAGTTTTTAAATGCACAAAATACCTTTTCGACTTAGTATGCACCTTAAAAGGATTTTCCATATGCTAAAAGTTCATACAATGCTTGCCAAATGTAAATGAAATCAAATAGAGTTCTCAATCCATCAAGTAATATACAACTGAACAAAACATTGATAAATTAATTGAGCAATCGATTATCTAACTCAAAATAAGAATTTCCACTAAAACAATCCATTGGGAAATCGATTAAGTGGATAATTGAGCCCCTGTATTAAAGCCAATCGATTTCCAAATTGATTTCCTGAAGGTTTTTAGAGAGGTTTGAATTCTAGGCTTAATTCAATCGACAGTTGATTGGGCAATTGATTGACAGCATAGCATAGCCACTGACTTAATGCCAATCGATTGGGCAATCAACTGGGAAATCGATTGGGCAATCGATTGACATCATTGCTGAGCCATTGACTTAATGCCAATCGATTGGGCAATCAACTGGGCAATCGATTGGGCAATCGATTGACAGCATTGCTGAGCCACTGACTTAATGCCAATCGATTGGGCAATCGATTGACAGCATATTCTTCCAAAAATACATAAACTAACTCGATCACATTCATACACAAATCCACATCTTAACACTTAGCAATTCCCACACAATCAGCACGACAAGTTGGGTTTTCGAAATAGTTTTGCAATCAAACTTGCTATCACACAATTCCAAAACATAACTCTTAGTAAAATCAACACAATCACAATAACATCTCAAGTTCAAATACTCAATAATAAACTCGAATCAACACACTTACACACAATTTCAAAACATACCGCTTAACGATTACAACGCAATACCCACACAGACAAGATGAACCAACAAATCACATGGCACCACCTTGACGCGACAATCCCATCACAGACAAGATGAACCTTGACTCGACAATTCCAACACGGACAACATGAACCAACAAATCACATGGCATCACCTTGACTCGACAATCCCAACACGGACAAGATAAACCAACAAATCACATGGCATCACCTTGACTCGACATTCCCAACACAGACAAGATGAACCAACAAATCACATGGCATCACCTTGACTCGACAATTCCAACACGGACAAGATGAACCAACAAATCACATGGCATCACCTTGACTCGACAATCCCAACACAGACAATATGAACCAACAAATCACGTGGCATCACCTTGACTCGACAATCCCAACACAGACAAGATGAACCAACAAATCACATGGCATCATCTTGACTCGACAATCCCAACACAGACAAGATGAACCAACAAATCACATGGCATCACCTTGACTCGACAATCCCAACACGGACAAGATGAACCAACAAATCACATGGCATCACCTTGACTCGATAATCCCAACACAGACAAGATGAACCAACAAATCACATGGCATCACCTTGACTTGACAATCCCAACACGTACAAGATGAACCAACAAATCACATGGCATCACCTTGACTCGACAATTGATTTCTCCATAAAATCATTTTCACGACGACATTAAGTAAACGCAGATATCAAGCGATTCCCCATTCTTAATACTCATTTAACTTAACGATTTTCACAACAACCATAAGCAAACAGACATATTAAGAGATTTCCCAATCTTAATATACTTTTGACTTACACGATTTCCACAACAAGACATTCAGTAAACAAGTCATTAAGAGATTCCCCATTCTTAATACTCATTTAACTGAAACGATTTTTCAAAAACAAACGTTAAGCAACCAAGACATTAAGAGATTCCCCATTCTTAACACCCAGTTAACTTAAACGATTTTCAAACAACATTAAGTAATCGAGACATTAAGAGATTCCCCATTCTTAATTCCAATTTAACTTAAAAGATTTTCACAAACTCACATTAAGTAAACAAGACATTAAGAGATTCCCCATTCTTAATACTCGTTTCACTTAATGGTTTTCAAATTCCAAACAAAACAAACTCAAACATACTTTCACATTCAATCTATAATTTACACCAAAACACATCAATCAACAAACATCAAGTATGAACATGCCGAATACGACGACACAAATTAACAGAATCCATCACTCAAACACAACAAATTTCATTTACTCAAAATCATACATAAAGGTTAAATTCATTTTCCACGAAACATTCATCAATATCACCAAAACCCCACGTTAGAATTTCACCCATAAAAGCATTAAATTCATTTTCTCCAAATCAACTCCAACCCTAATAAAATTCTTTTCCACACAACCACAGGTAAGGCCCTAAATGCAATCTAAAAGTTTGGAAGGAGACCTTACCTTCACGTTAGCTTCCACGTTCGATTACGGTACTGCGAGTAAATCCGGTAAAATCTTCGCTCGCAATGCCGCTTCCAAAGTTGGTCCACTAGCACCGTAGCACGGAGGTGAGCAACTTTCCCTTCTATCTCTTCGTGAAACGAAGCTTAGATCTAGAAGAAACGGGAAGATTTGTGTTTGACGGTTTTGAAATCCCTAAACCGTTTTTCTTCGTTTTTGAATCAAAGAGGAAGAGTGAAGTTGAGAAATCTTTGTCCTATCACCCACTATCAATTTCGAACTCAAGGAAGCAAGGAAGAACGAAAATGGATGAAAATGGAGGAAGGAAGAAAACGCATGCGAGGCAGGTGAGGAAGAAGATGGAATCTGTTTTCTCTCCTTCTCTTTTCCTTTCTTCCTTTTTCTTTCCTTTCTATTTTCTTTTCTTTCTATTTCCTTCCTTTCCTTTTCTTTATATATATATATATATATATTAATAATAATTAACAAATATCTCCAAATCTTTAGATATTTATTAAATTACCCTTTTACCCATAACGTATTTAAACTCTTCGCAAAAGATTCACCGCAGTTAATTTAATTTATTTATCGACGAGTAATTCTAATCAGGCATCAAAATATCTCTTTGGTCATATAAACTCCAAAATATTAATAACTTGGCTAAAAAGCCCCTGAGTTCAATACCAAAATCCATTAAAATACCTAAGGTATAATTTAAAATTACGGGTCTTACAGTTTTGTTCAGTTATGTATTAATTGATGGATTGAGAACTTTATTTTGATTTCATTATCATTTGGTAAGCATTGTATGACCTTTTAGCATATGGAAAACCTTTTAAGATGCATGCTAAGTTGAAAAGGGTATTTTGTGCATTTGAAAACTTATATGTTATGTGTTAAATGTTAATTTCGGTTGGTGACCCTTTACAACTATTGTGGAAATCTAGGCTTTTCCCTCAGATGAGAGCCAGGACTATTCTATCGGTTCACACCCTGTGAATGGAGATATAGATGGAAATGCTTGACTGGAGCAACGTTAGGAGGATCTTACGGGGCGCGTGGAGATCACTCAGGGTGTATAGTTTTTAGTTTGTTTTATAGAATGATCAGATTAGGTTGACATAGAGGGGACAGATGTCTTTCTTTTGAAATGCGTTTATTTTAAATTGGAAAATTGTACCTTTACTAATATTGTCAGCATGACATCTTTATTGAATGGTTCCAGGTATCATTTGTTGTTGTGTAAATACTTTGGATTCATATGTCGAAAGAACTATTCCGTTGCGTGTTAATTTTATTGACTTAAATATTTATCCCAAGGTATTTCCTTATTTGTTTTCTCTGTTTTATTTTAATTTCTTTTGAAAAAAAATACACCCTCGCTTTGAAAAACAGGGTGTTACATTGTGGTATTAGAGCTTTGGTTTGGTTTTCTTTGGGAGCTGTGGAGCCTTTGGTCATAGATTGTAAGTCAACCTGTAGGTTGTGAGTCGTTATCTGATCATGCGTTGGGGTAATTGATCTGAGTTGTCAGATCAGCGGTAGTTATTATGTGTTGATATATTTGAAACTTAGTTTTGGAATTATTCGAAGTGGTGTTAACACTCCTTCTTGATGTTGGTCTACAGAAACACTACCTCCGAGAGGGAACGACGTTGCAAGGATGAACGTTCAGTAGGGATGATCAAATGGTTGGAGCTTCAAATAACATGGAGGTTTTGTTGTTGCACGAGTTGCTGCAAAGACTCTGCGGGATTTGGAGAAGAGGAAAAGAGAGATATGTGCTCTTAAGATTAAGAGGGTTAGAATACTTTCGTGGTTACCATCCTCCAAAGTTTAAGGGTGATGAGGACTCAGGAAAAGAGTTGAGTAGCGGATTCAAGAAGTGGAAAAGATCTTCGAGATGACGGATTGTCATGCAGAGTTGAAGCAAATCATGACGGCATGGAATTTATAAAATGGTTCCAAGGACACAAAAGCTATGTGTTGGTGTAAAATCGAAGATGATGAGTATGGATGGATTAACATTAGACTAATAAGGGATTTCAAGTACATTAGACTAATAAGGGATTTCAAGTAAAGATCTAAGTTGAGGACTTTTATTAAGAAATGTATTAAATGTTTTCCTGGTAGATTTCAGGATAAAATTTGATGAAGTTTGACAACTGTCAAGAGACATGAACATCATGGAATTGTTAAGAAGATGAGGCTTCCATTTGGAATAACATTTGGTGCTTAGGTGTCAATGAAAGAGACTGGTATTGAAGTTAAGGGAGCTTTGCACATTAGGAGTGAATACTCCTTTGGATAGATAAAATACGCTTTGAGGAATTGTCGACACCTTGAGAGGAAAATTCGAGCATTCGAGTTAGACTAGATTCGCAACTTGGATTATTAAGTATGAATCTCATAACGAGTGTAGGAGTGAGACTATGTATTTTGTTGATAAGTGACAAATCTCCTTGTGGTTTAGGAGATAGTAAGTATGGATAGTGATATTGGATGAGACTATAAACACATAAGTGTGAATTTTGAGCGATGTTCGGCAAAACATAATGAGTTAGGCCTTGATGTATTGAACTTTATGTTACCATTAGGTGGAATTTGAAGTATCGAGTACGGGAATACTTCGAGATGGCGGTAATATAAGTTTTGAGAGTCCATTAAAGGATGAGAATTACTAAGAGGATGTAAATATTTTGATAGGTCGGAAGGATTATTCGAGATTTGATTTGGGACCTTAAGATGGTTGATTTTTTTTTAGTTGATGATTTAAAATCCGCGAGGTTGGATGAAGGACCAATTGATGCTTAAAACTTTCATAATCGAAGGAGTTGAGGCGGGAAAGTGATAAATAATTCATGTTAAGGATGGAAGTGTTTGGAGATTTTGAGGATCAAATTTTAAAATCTTATTCAACGATAGAAAGTGAAAAAGAAGAAATGTAACAACTGATTTATGGTTTAGTTTTTGGTCTTGGGAAGTCAAGCGTGAGGATTTGAAATGATCATTTCAGTAACTGGATGGACGAAGAAAGGTATGTGGGTTTTGAGATATTGTGCTGAAAAATTTATGAGGGTGAAGTTATAGATAATTATTTCTTAGGAAATGCTTATGGGGAACGTTTGAGAAATAATTCGTTAGAACGTTCGAATGTTAGGATTCTTTCAGTTTATATCTCGGTGAAGGTTGAGAAGGAATAAGAATCTAGCGAGTGAACCAAATTTTGGAAAATGTGCAAAGAAAACTTGTTGGAGCAGCACATAGAGACCTAGCTTATGACGGTTGAAGATTGATGAAAGGAATTATCTCACCTATAACTGAGACACTATTATTATAAAGGTATGCTAATGATATAAAGACATTACTTGAGTGCATGTCATTGGGATTGTTATTGTGTTCGTCAATCAAAGGAGTTAAATGTTTACTTGATAGGAAACAATTGAACATGAAATGGAAAAGTTTGGTGGGAATTAGTAAGCCTTGATTTATTAGAATCACTATAATGAAGATGTATCAAGGTTTGAGGTAGAAATTTAAGGTTTGTATAAATGGAAAAGTGATGGAGTGAATACAATGCGGTTGACCTATCATAATGAAAGGATAATCATCAAGTTGCAAATGAAAGACACAGTGAAATTAAGAAGTATCAGAATGAATGTTGGCAGTAGAGGTAGGAGGATTATTTTCGAGTTGTGCATAATTGCGAAGTATGTAAGAAATTTTCTAGTGAAGCGTGAATTTGAGGTTTTAGGCATGAGACAAATGTAGACCGTGAATTGTGAATTAAATTCAAGTTGGATTTTAATGGAAAACGTGACTCTTGAAATGAAGTACTAAACTGGAAGGAAGTTTGTGTGTCCCAAGGGGTATAGTCTTTGGCATGATTTCAAAAATATTTGAGGAAGCTTTGATCCCCAAGCATATGTGGTGATGGAATTGTTAAATTTATAACTGGAATAACATACTGATAAGAACACTACAGTTGACGTAGTTGTACGACTTACAAAAAATCGAGGATTTGTGGACAAGGGAGAAATTTAGGAGTTCTCGGATGTAGTGATTGTTATGTGCTCAGTGTGTTGGGGTCATTCTAAGTGTTTCAGTTTGGTACCAAATGGATATTTCGTATCAAGTGGATGCAAATGAGACTACGTGACATAGGTATGGGATATTTTACTTCGTCGACAGGATCAAAGTTATAGAAAAATAAGGGAAACTCAATGGACCTTGAGAAGATTGTTGACTGCTGGTACGTTAAGATAACCTCAGTTGTAAGTTGCAAGGAGCGCTATTACAGTTCGGTTAAGATAGTCTAAGCCACTATCATGGTTGTTGGCTATTTATTGACAAATTGAGGGACTGATCCTCCTTAATCTCTTGTTGATAGTAGACAAAATCATGTTGAATGGAACGGACGAGCCTTACCGACTATGGATGTGTATGAAGTTATTAAGCACCCTATGAAAAGGGGTGGGCAACATTTTTTTCGAGAAGGCCGGATGAAACCAGTTGTGACTAGTATGTTGAATTTGAGTACAAACCTAGTGAGGATTGCTACTCGTACTTTAAGTTTCGAGGACGAAACTAATTTTAGGGGGGGTAGTAATGTAAGACCCATAATTTTAAGCATATTTTATGTATTTTAGTGTATTTTGGTATTGAACTCGGAGGCTTTTTAGCACAAGTTATTAATATTTTGGGAGTTTAAAGGACCAAAAAGTTATATTGATGCTCGATTAAAATTAATCGTCGATCAATAAATTAAATTAACTGCGGTGGATCTTTTACGAAGAATTTAATTCTAGAGAGTTTCGTTAAAAATATCTTGGGCTGCTAAGAATTGCATCCGTCAATTGAGTTGCGAAGAGAGTAGTTATTTTTAACAAAGAGTGGTTTGGGAAGTGATGGGCGAAATGGTAATGTTAATAAATATCTAGATATTTTGAGATATTTGTTAATTATAATTCATATATATATATATATAGATATTTGTTTGGAGGAAAAAAGAAAGGAAAGAGGATAGAAAGAAAAGGGTATAAAGAAATAGAAAGGAAGGAAAAAGGAAGAAAGGAAAACTGAAGGAAAACAGAAAACATTTTCCATCTCCTTCCTCTCACTGCCTCGCGAAGCTTTCTTTTCCTCCATTTTTCGTTTTCTTGCTTCCTTTGAGTTCGAAAATTGAAACCCAAGGCTAGTGAGTGAGACAGATCGAGTTCCCAACTCCTTCCTCCTTCTCGGATTCGAAAACGGGTTAGGGATTTCAAAAACCGTCAAACACAAACCTCCCCGTTTCATCTAGATCTAAACTTCGTTTCGCGAAGAGATAGAAAGGAAAGTTGCTCACTACCACGCTACGGTGCTAGGGAACCAACTTTGGAAGCGGCGTGTGAGCGGAAAACTTTACCGGATTTACTCGCGGCATTGTAATCGCACGTTACAGCTAACGTGAAGGTAACGACTCCTTCCAAACTTTTAGATTGCATTTAGGGCCTTACCTGTGGTTGTGTGGAAAAGAATTTTATTAGGGTTGGAGTTGATTTGGAGAAAATGAATTTAACCCATTTATGTATGATTTTGACTAAATGAAATTTGTTGTGTTTTGAGTGGTATGTGGTGATGATTTGTGTTCATTGTATTTGTCGTGTTCATGATTAATGCTTGTCAGATTTGATATGTTTATGATTGGATTTTGTGGAGAAATAAATTGATGTGTTTTGGATTGAATTGGATAATATGTGTGAGTTTGTTTTGTGTGAAATTTGAAAACCATTAGAGTTAAACGAGTATTAAGAATAGGGAATCTCTTAATGTCTCGTTTACTTAATGTGTGTTGTGAAAATTGTTTAAGTTAAACGAGTATTAAGAATGGGGAATCTCTTAATGTCTCGTTTACTTAATGTGTGTTGTGAAAATTGTTTAAGTTAAATGAATATTAAAAACGGGGAATCTTTTAATATTGCATTTACTTAACGATTGTAGTGGATAGAGTCAAGGTGATGCCATGTGATTTGTTGGTTCATCTGGTCCGTATTGGGATTGTCGAGTCAAGGTGATGCCATGTGATTTGTTGGTTCATCTTGTCCGTGTTGGAATTGTCGAGTCAAGGTGATGCCATGTGATTTGTTGGTTCATCTTGTCTGTGTTGGGATTGTCGAGTCAAGGTGATGCCATGTGATTTGTCGGTTCATCTTGTCTGTGTTGGGATTGTCGAGTCAAGGTGATGCCATGTGATTTGTTGGTGCATCTTGTCTGTGTTGGGATTGTCGAGTCAAGGTGATGCCATGTGATTTGTTGGTTCATCTTGTCTGTGTTGGGATTGTCCAGTCAAGGTGATGCCATGTGATTTGTTGGTTCATCCTGTCCGTGTTGGAATTGTCGAGTCAAGGTAATGCCATGTGATTTGTTGGATCATCTTGTCTGTGTTGGGATTGTCGAGTCAAGGTGATGCCATGTGATTTGTTGGTTCATCTTGTCCGTGTTGGGATTGTCGAGTCAAGGTGATGCCATGTGATTTGTTGGTTCATCTTGTCCGTGTTGGGATTGTCGAGTCAAGGTGATGCCATGTGATTTGTTGGTTCATCTTGTCTGTGTTGGGATTGTCGAGTCAAGGTGATGCCATGTGATTTGTTGGTTCATCTTGTCCGTGTTGGGATTGTCAAGTCAAGGTGATGCCATGTGATTTGTTGGTTCATCTTGTCTGTGTTGGGATTGTCGAGTCAAGGTGATGCCATGTGATTTGTTGGTTCATCTTGTCTGTGTTGGGATTGTCGAGTCAAGGTGATGCCATGTGATTTGTTGGTTCATCTTGTCCGTGTTGGAATTGTCGAGTCAAGGTGATGCCATGTGATTTGTTGGTTCATCTTGTCTGTGTTGGGATTGTCGAGTCAAGGTGATGCCATGTGATTTGTTGGTTCATCTTGTCTGTGTTGGGATTGTCGAGTCAAGGTGATGCCATATGATTTGTTGGTTCATCTTGTCCGTGTTGGGATTGTCGAGTCAAGGTGATGCCATGTGATTTGTTGGTTCATCTTGTCCGTGTTGGGATTGTCGAGTCAAGGTGATGCCATGTGATTTGTTGGTTCATCTTGTCTGTGTTGGGATTGTCGAGTCAAGGTGATGCCATGTGATTTGTTGGTTCATCGTGTCTGTGTTGGGATTGTCAAGTCAAGGTGATGCCATGTGATTTGTTGGTTCATCCTGTCCGTGTTGGAATTGTCGAGTCAAGGTAATGCCATGTGATTTGTTGAATCATCTTGTCCGTGTTGGGATTGTCGAGTCAAGGTGATGCCATGTGATTTGTTGGTTCATCTTGTCCGTGTTGGGATTGTCGAGTCATGGTGATGCCATGTGATTTGTTGGTTCATCTTGTCTGTGTTGGGATTGTCGAGTCAAGGTGATGCCATGTGATTTGTTGGTTCATCTTGTCTGTGTTGGGATTGTCGAGTCAAGATGATGCCAGGTGATTTGTTGGTTCATCTTGTCCGTGTTGGAATTGTCGAGTCAAGGTGATGCCATGTGATTTGATGGTTGATTTTGTTTGTGTGGGTATTGCGTTGTAACCGTTAAGCGGTATGTTTTGAAATTGTGTGATAGCATGTTTGATTGCAAAACTATTTCGAAAACCCAATTGGCATGGTGTTTGTGTGGAAATTGCTAAGTGTTAAGATTTGGAGTTGTGTTTGAATGCGATTGAGTTAGTTCATATAATTTTGGAAGAATTTACAGCGGAATCGATTTACCCAATCGCTTTAGTAATGTGTTTTTTTTAAAAAGCATTTACGAAATCAATTTAGCAAATCGATTGGATTCATTAAAGGGGCTCTGTCTTTCAGGAAATCGATTTGCCCAATCGATTGGATTCAATACAGGGGCTCAGTCTTTCACGCAATCGATTTGCCCAATCGATTGGACAATATAGGGGCTCAGACTTTCACAAAATCGATTTATGTAAGTTCAAAGTTCAGTTTTCACTAAAAAAATTCAGGAACTCGATTTGCCCAATCGATTGGCCTAGTATAAATTCTTATTTTGAGTTAGATAATCGATTGCTCAATTGATTTATCAATGTTTTGGTCAGCTATGTATTAATTGATGGATTGAGAACTTTATTTTGATTTCATTATCATTTAGTAAGCATTGTATGAACTTTTAGCATATGGAAAACCTTTTAAGATGCATGCTAAGTTGAAAAGGGTATTTTGTGCATTTGAAAACTTATATGTTATGTGTTAAATGTTAATTTCGGTTGGTGACCCTTTACAACTATTGTGGAAATCTGGTCTTTTCCCTCAGATGAGAGCCAGGACTATCCTATCGGTTCATACCTTGTGAATGGAGATATAGATGGAAATGCTTGACTGGAGCAACGTTAGGAGGATCTAATGGGGCGCGTGGAGATCACTCAGGGTGTATAGTTTTTAGTTTGTTTTGTAGAATGATCATATTAGGTTGACATAGTGGGGACATATGTCTTTCTTTTGAAATGCGTTTATTTGAAATTGGAAAATTGTACCTTTACTAATATTGTCAGCATGACATCTTTATTGAATGGTTCCATGTATCATTTGTTGTTGTGTAAATACTTTGGATTCATATGTTGAAAGAACTATTCCGCTGCGTGTCAATTTTATTGACTTAAATATTTATCCAAAGGTATTTGCTTATTTGTTTTCTCTGTTTTATTTTAATTTCTTTTGAAAAAAAAATACACCCTCGCTTTGAAAAACGCGGTGTTACATTGAATAAAGGAGAAAACGGATTGAGCGGTGTATTGGTGGTGACGAAGGTGCAACAGAATCATTCGCTTGTGCAACAACTAACATTATCATTACAAAAATCGAAACAATCTTTTTCATCTCTCTCATTGCCATAACTCTTCTCTATACAATTCTTTATTTTTTGAAAGAATTTGTGAAATTTTATTTGACAATTCTTTAACTCCTTAACAAAACTAATCATCACGTGAGAAAGACTTTTTGACTTTTTGTGCTATGTCAAACAATTTATGTGTGCTAACAAAACAATATAAAAATAAAGTCATACTTTATTGTGGAAAATGACACAACATAGTAATGGATATTAAGTTTTCAAAGAAAGAAAATGCATTAAGAGAATCTCAAATTACTTTATCTAAAAAAGGTAGGGATCTAAAAAAATTATTTTGGTTCCATATATGTAGCCAACGCCAAACAAATTGAAAAATATTATGTCATAGAATCTAAATTCATAAAAAAGATTTTAAAAATGATGAATAAAATAATATACTTTTTTAAAACATATGGTTATGCGTAAAAATTGTCCTTAATAATCTAGAGTTTAAATAAGAGGTAAGTTTTGTTACAACTGAGATTTTAACTTTAGTATTCTCGACTGATTCAACCATCACTGAACCATATTCACTATTTGAGCTCAATGACTTAGTTAAAAAAAGAAAATATAATATAAAAATAGGGAGTCATCATTTATATTTTCATTAATGTAAAATTAAATTATAAATTCTAATAAACTAGAGTAGAGACCTCAGTATCACTGCGAGAAATTTTACAAGGGATGATAAACTAATAAGGTTGATAGTTTAAAGACTTACAATCCTCAAGAGAAGGAAGTGAATGAGAAAATTATTCTCTCAGTCGATTTTTCAGTGACAACTGATAACTATGATTTAAAATCGGATGCATTTTGTGCTACTATTAAGGATGATTCTATGGATATGCGTCTTAAGACTCCAGTGGACATTGATATTTTAAATATGAAATTTATAGAGATGAATTTTGTCTTTGAAGAATAGATTACTACAATTCCAACAACATATATACATTTTTCACAAGTTAATATCAAGTTAAGGTCTAAATTCAAGTAGCATTATGTTGAACACAATGAAATTTAATAAGACGTTGACATGTACTTTTCAAGGTTTGCTATAAAATATTGTTGAAACACAACGGGTGTATTTAACAAGATAAATGACAAACAATTTTAAAAGTCTTAGAGATTTTAAATAGTGGTGGCCCCGTTTTGAACGCTTTAAAGTTTATGCGAGTGTTGCAATTACGAATACTACTTTATAATTTGCTCCTCGAACGACGCAATGAAACATTTTTCAATTTTAAAAATGTGATAGTCTTTTTTTCCCCAACCTATTCTGACAAAAAATGTCTTTTCAAAATTGACATAACACTTCCTTACCTATTTCTCTATGTCAACGTTTTATATGATCTCTAACTAATATGACCCATTACACGGTATATTAAAATATTTTAATAAGATATATGTAATGTTGTCATAAGTTGACACCAGTGGAACCACAAATTATAAAGTAGTATTCGTAATTGCAACACTCGCATAAACTTTAAAGCGTTCAAAACGGGGCCACCACTATTTAAAATCTCTAAGACTTTTAAAATTGTTTGTCATTTATCTCGTTAAATACACCCGTTGTGTTTCAACAATATTTTATAGCAAACCTTGAAAAGTACATGTCAACGTCTTATTAAATTTCATTGTGTTCAACATAATGCTTAATAGTATCAATAGAATCATCCTTAAGACATGTCAACGTCTTATTAATATCAATGTCCACTGGAGTCTTAAGACGCGTATCCATAGAATCATCCTTAATAGTAGCACAAAATGCATTCGATTTTAAATCATAGTTATCAGTTGTCACTGAAAAATCGACTGAGAGAATAATTTTCTCATTCACTTCCTTCTCTTGAGGATTGTAAGTCTTTAAACTATCAACCTTATTAGTTTATCATCCCTAGTAAAATTTCTCGCAGTGATACTTGAGGTCTCTACTCTAGTTTATTAGAATTTACAATTTAATTTTACATTAATGAAAATATAAATGATGACTCCCTATTTTTATATTATATTTTCTTTTTTTAACTAAGTCATTGAGCTCAAATAGAGAATATGGTTCAGTAATGGTTGAATCGGTCGAGAATCAATCAAAATTATTACTTTCAACTATTCATATAAAACAATAGCACAAAAATCATAGTTCAAAAGACAAACAATAAGCAACAAGTAACTAACATAATCTTGTTAACAATTAAAGCTAACTCAAATCTTAACAAGTAATTTCATATTTTATTTACTCATTTAGGTAGGAATGTAGAATCCATAACACAATTAGAGGAAGCAAATATTAGACACTTAATTAGTAATCCCAAAAATATGTATAATAATACCAAAAGCATATAACACTTAACACAATAATAAAACAGGAAAACAATCATAGTGAAAATAATTACTACACAAGGAAGCACAATTGACACGACTAACATTCGACTAACACTGAATCGACATTCGACCCACTCGGCCTGATTGGACAGACCTACTCTGATACCACTAATGTGACACCCTAAATCCCAAAATAATATATATAATAATTTATATCATATTCCTATAAAATTTGCAGCGGATAAATAAAATTATATTTTCAAGAAAATAAAAACTTTTGTAACTAATTTAGGATATCACGTTTCTCAAAGTACACATGCAACAATTCAAATTTTATTACTCAAATAAAACAATTTAATCTCAATAAACTTGATTTAAGTATAATTACTTGATTTAATTCTAAAAACTTACTAGTACTTCAAAGGTTTTCATACAAAAATTTGATTCAAATTATATAAGTAAAATACAAATTAAAACCCTTATTCCCGGTATCACCTATCAGAGCGGGGTTCCTCCCAAACTTGAACTTCAAGACTCATTAACCTGTAATAACTGCGATTTCGCAAACGTAGAGCCCAGCCAGTCAAACACAAACAACGAAGGAGGTGAGTTTTGAAATCATGTTAATAGTATAATATGAGTAAGAAGAACACGCAAACAATCATAATAGAACCGTATCATAATCACTTTACGACATATCAAAGTATTTAATTAAATAGTATCATACTATAGCATCAAAGTCACTCAAGTAAAATAATCATCTCATTATAATATGCATCAAATCATCTAATTATTATTACCTTTCAAACACATCAATCACAATAAAACAATCACAAGGAAATGCAATGCTATGCATGAGCTTAGACTCTACTTCACAATGTGGTACCATTCTAACTCTGAAGTACTTGGTTAGGAGGCCATGATACTATGCCACCATCCCGGTGGACGGACAATTCAAATTGGCCCTGTCCTCATAGATCCCCTCAACTCAACCCGAGACACATATACGCGACAGTCGAGGTAAACGTGTGTTGCATGGTAGCTCCCGACATTTGGAGTGCTACCTCCAAGTCACCTAGGAATTCCCCATCGGAATACCTCTAAGGTCTAACAGTCTTGCCTTAAGGCTCGACAGCAGACCGCCACGATCAGGCTCATTCAGTTGTACTTCCCCAGAATCACTAGGCTTGTCAGGCCCTACCTATATGATGACAAAATAATCTCCACTTCACAAATTCACAATATTTATTCTCTCCCCCTGTTAGCTTAGACTACTCCATTAAGAGCACCATATTTAAGAATCGTCACTATCTCATCAAGTATGGGGTACTTCAATATTTTCATCACAATTTTATAATATCATTAATCATAAATAATCATGATCATCGTATAAATTCATCACAATTTTATAACATCACTATCATCAATCAAAAATCATCATTATCATCACGTAAGCATATAGCAAACCATGCATCCATATTTTATTATCACATCACATAATTTCATCTAATCAAACATGTACACATAATTTCATTCAACATCCAACATCCAACATCACAATCATAACAAATATCAACTACCATACAAGTATCGAAAATTAAATCAATCAACACCTTATAAAAATTTCTATTTCACATTTTAATCTCACAATTCTCATAATTCAAATTAATCAATTTATCTCTCAAAGGGCTACTGCCGTACGTAGCAAGCCCCGGATGAATCGTTGGGAAATACAGTTTTCCCGTTCATCTCACAATATATTATACTCATGTTTTCAAACGCTCTCTCACCCCTTACCTTATTTTGAAGCTTTCACACATGAATACGATTCCACGAGCAAACAACCTTTGTTCATTGACTCTTTGTCCTTCAATCGATCTAACTCGATAGTTTATGGGTAAACGTTAAAAATAAATTATAAGAAGATACTCTAAAAACTAAATTCGAAATTCGGTCAAGGAAAATTACCATAAATCAGAAATCCAATCAGTGGATAATATAGCCATTTTTCATACGGTCGTTTTTGCGTTTGTTTCACTCAAATCGGACTTACGGTGAAGGAGAACGGTGCAAAATAAGGATTTTGAAAATTGGACGAAAACAGAGAAACTTTTCTAGGGCAGTTATGGCTCTCCAGTGTCAAACGATAGATTGTTGTTGTGTTTACTCTTTGGTTCTACGGCTGCCCTTCCAACTCCCTTCCCTTCTTTTGTTTGTTTTATATTATTAATAGTTAGGGTTTACAGAGTCAACCCCATTGGTTTCTTTATTTTTATTTTACTATTATTATTATTTTTATTTTGTTAAAATTAAACTAATAATTACTTAATCTCCTTTTTAATATTCCTCCAAATACCATTTAGTTTTCCAAAGATTACTAATATTTTATAAATTAGAGTAATTAAAATAATCAATATAAAAAAAAACATATTACTAATAATCAAACTCTCACATTCAAAATAATCTCCACAGTTATACTTATTTCTAAAAATACTCACATTATAATAATACCATCCTATTAGAAAATAGTCAAAATTATAAAATAAATAAATATAACATCAATATTTTATATTAATTACTAAATCATAATGAATATATATAAAATCACAATACCATAACAAGTATTTAAAAATAAACGAAATCAAACACAATATCAATTCTATATCAAGATAATTGTTTATAAAAAAATAACTAAAATTAGAAAATAGTTATAAATAATTGAAATATAACTATATATATATAATCACAATTTCAAAATGAATATATAAAAACAAAGAAAATCAAACACAATATTACTACGATCTCAATATAATTATTTATAGAATAAATAATTAAAATAAGATATATTTAAAAATAATTAAAATAAGATATACTTAAAAATGATTAAAATATAAATATGTACACACTTAATATTAGTCAAACATATAAGAAAATATCATATCAATTACCAACTCACATATACACTTAAAATCATATAAAATCTTGTTCTTTAAAATATTACACTACAATACTTTTATTTTTATAAAAATATATAAAATAATAGAGTAAAATATTTATTATTTATATTGCTCATTAAATGTAATATCTATCAAACTAACACATCACATAAAACATTTCTATAACAAAAATTACTCACAAAATTTATCAACATATATTCTAAAATAATTTAAACATCAAATTAATTATTTAAAATCCTATTTAAGTAATAAAATAGTTTATTATCAAATTTAGGGTGTTACAATTCTCCCCTTGTTAAAGAATTTCGTCCTCGAAATTTGCAGTGAGTGAACTAATATCTAACTTACCACCCTCAAGGTTCAAACTCAGTCTAGAATTATATTTAAGACATTCAGTCTCCAATTAAGCACAACATGTAGAAAATCAACTAACATAGCATGATAGACTAACATGACAAAATAAATCAATTAAACACAACATTTATCATTCAATTATGAAATAAAATGTCTATCACAATTGTCATTCAATTATGAAATAAAATACCAAAGAGTTACTCACTGTAATTTACATATAAAACATAACATATAGATTTTGTCAATAATAACGTAGTTCACTTAGTTTGGTTAAATGAAACACATTCCAAGTACGTTATCAATTTCAACTATTTCTTTCAAACCAAATATTACTAGTTTTACTCCTTAATATAAAGTCTAAATCATATCACAAAACATTTAACAAATTTAACTTAGGCATGACAAAGAGATTAACTTTTTAAAATATTAAATACATCTAACAACTTAATAACACTATAATAGAATTACAATCGATTACTCTATAAAAACATATTATATATATAATCAAGGCAAAAATAATGAGAGAGATACTATTCCCTAATAACATATATTTAATAATTAAATTCATTCAATTGATATAAGCAATGACCATATTTTTTAATTATTTAAAAATAAAATTAAAAGATACTTCTAACAAAATAATGAGTTATCGTTGTCTCTTTTATTGACGATGAGTCATCGGGGTAGCTAGTCCCTCCTACTCATGTAGTCAACTACTTAAGGAACTATAACTGCAATCATTCAAACTCAAATATGGATAATTAAAAGTATCTTTAACGTGGTTCAGGAATGCGAAGGCGGCGCCACAACTTCTACTTCTTACTTTAAGTTAAAAATTCAATTAATTACACCTTCACAGTAATTTATTTGTAATTTACTACCAGTTACAACAACAACAAAAAAAGGCCACTAACATCAATATATAACCAATAATTCGATTGAAGAAATATAAAACTATTTCACATTTAGATGCTTTCGACTACTCTAACTCTATACACTTATTCCCAAAAATTAGAACACTTGAAACACAAACAATTTCATATTCACATAATCATATACATGCATATAACTAATTCATCAATTGACATCATGATGTAGAATATTCTCATACCGATTCAATATTTACAAATTGATCACAAATAAATAATTAATTAACTTTTCTTTTAATCAATTTTTATCATTTAACAAAGATTGAAACAAAGATTTTTCAATTAGTAGGTAAAGTATGCAACTATTTTTACTCCAAGTTAATATAACAATCATAAAATGAAGATAAATCTCGTAGTACATAAATTATTTTAGTGTTAATCAATATTCTAAAATTTGATTGCAAACACTTAAATTATTTAAAAAGGATCACTAATCTTTTAATACCAAAAATTAATTTTTCTTTATAATTTCAAATTTTTCCTTGCGTTACTTCTTAATAAATCTTACGATTTTTTTTTTTTAAAATACTTTTAAAAATCAATATGATTACTAAAATTTCACCAATATTTTTCCCACCAAAATACCTCTCAAGATATTTAAACACTCTTAATATATATATATTTTTTTTGTTAACCTGTATTTTGAAATCAAATCAAATCATGTATATAAAATTAGATACAAAGTT